>JAPSES010065796.1:0-11160 GCA_029822895.1 Maxillicosta whitleyi | reverse complement strand
CCCCCACCCACCCACGTGTGCTTTTAGTCCTGTGTGCAACTGTTGTCTTTGTGCTTCATGCAGAGGTGTTTTTTTTTCTTTCAATAAATTACACCCTGTAGAGTTAGACTACACAATGAAATTTGCCCCTTTTTTCTCTCAATCCCTTATGTTTCCATTTGTTCATTTCATTCTGCATAAATGAGGCGCTGGTCCTGGCACATAGTCAGTTCAACTGTATCTGTATTCCCATGTTTGTCTGTGTTTTAATGTTTATCTTGGAATGACATTTTCATTGCTCTGAAATATGTGCAATGATAATAAAGCAATTCATTCATTCATTCATTCTTGCCATATCTAAAGAAAAGAGAATGAGAAATAAATACGTAAGCTCATTTCTACCCTGAAAAACATAGTTGCTAGGGTTAGGAATCTTTTAGGGCGCTTTCACACAGCGTACCAGAGTACATATCCGAGTACGTTTGACCCAAAATCCGCTTAATTTATAAGTACGAATGCAAACATTCTGTGCTCGAGTACTAATAATCACGACACAGAGCGATTAAGAACATTGTGATTCAACACATTCATTGTGAATGAATAATAAAAGAATAAGCAGTCGAATTCAATGAACTTGTTTATTTATTTATCAAATGAAACTATGACTTTTCACAAACTGGCTTTTGTGTAATTTCAGAATGTGTGCCTCATATACAGTCAGGTGAAAAAGTTAGGATACCCCATTTAAATCCTTGTTTCATTTATCACATAAATATCTGGAATTCAGATTTTTTGTAATAATAATACTAAGATATGGAGGACATATACCAAAGGGGTTTGAAACTAGAGAAATGCTTTTTAAAATATGTTGATAAATTCAATATATTTGGTAGGAAAGGTTAGGACACTTCTGTTCATTATTCCTTCCAATGCCTCAAATGCAGATTGAATGGACCTATTCAGGTACAAACCAGCTGAAGATTGTTCAGGTTTTTTTTACTACGATTCTATTTTTAAAATAATGAAGACAAGGGTGTCGGAACATTTCCCTCATAAATAAATGAAGTAGAATTTACCAGCACATTATAAAAAGCATTTCTTTAGTTTCACCTTTTTAGGTATATTTTCTCCACTGTTAAAATAAAGATAAAATCCCAGATAATTAGGTATAGTGAAGAAAACTAAGATGTAAAAAAAAAAAAAAAAAACAAAAAAAAAAACAAAAAACCGGGGAGGGGGGGCATCATAACTTTTTACTCCCTTGTCAAATCAATATAGTATTCATCTGTGGAGCACATGCCTCAGTGGAGCTCATACTGTTGTGTGCAGTGTACACGTCTGTGGATCTGTGGTGCATGTTAACGTGGGTCTGCACAAAAGAAAAACTTCACTTAAATATATAGTAACACTTTTAATTGCAAGTAAAAAGATATTCTATTGAATGGATCGAATTTTATCAATGCAAATGTTCAATAACTGATGCATCTCAATATCAGTGTATTGGTGAATGTATCGTATCAGATAATCTCCCCATCCATAATATGTGAACACGCATATATGGATATGTTTGCAAAGTATACATACAAGTATGAATGTGTTTGTTTTGTTTGGCTTTCTTTCTTTAGTTTGTGAAAGAAAGTGAATTTAGTGAATTTCCCCCTGTGGATCAATAAAGTTCATCTGTATCTGTGTTGTTCTACATCTGGTCCTTTCTTTTCTTTTTGGTGTAAGGTGAACTGGGAAATGTCTGTTGTTGTTTTATTAATATAATGACTACTTTGATTATTTTCTGTCTTAGTTTCTTTCAAATATTTTGTTTTGTATTGCAGATTATAAGCTGAATATATATATATATATATATCAATGTACTTGCTCACAACTGCACACACCTAACAAGATGAGAGCAGCTCATACTACCACTTAAAAACCCTGCTGATTTGCTCTGATACAGGAATCGAGACTGAAGGACCCCCTTGATACTAGCAAGGCTGCAAATTAAGGACAACTACCAGTACATGACTTTAATGAAACTTATAATTTAGTTAGCATGAAAGGCTCAAAGGGGGAAACAGTAATGGAAATTTCATGTTTCATATTACTCTAATGCAGTTCAAAGTATCAAATCCTTTTTTATTTTTATGTGTCTGAGTTGAATGCATTATACTTTCCTGGGTTTCAGCTTCAGTACAAATTGTAGAGTCTGTTCCGATTATCAGAAGACAACACAAAGATTTTTTTGTGTGCAACAGTCATATGGTAGCGCGGCTCTGATGATAAACACCACATATCAGAGGATATGTAAAATTAGGGAAATCTGTCTCTAGTGTGTATATCTTGGATAATTGATGCTATTCCTAACGTACCTCTGCGTGTACAGAATAATCTGCCTGTGTATCCTCTATCCTCTGTATAAGGCACATATCGCATGTATGTTACTACACAAGAAACTCACTTTATTCCAGCTCTCTTATGTTTCATATGCAGCAACCAGTGATCCATTTGGGGCAGATGTTGGTGTGTATTTTAGAGAATTACAGAGGCTTTACTAAGCACTCCCTGAGGAGTTTCTGATTGTCTCTAAGCCTTTTTCAGGTGGTTTCCTGTGGCCAAGTGGTAAGACCATAATAAGTACTGTAATAATGATTACTATGAACAGGTTTGTAAATATGTTGTTAAATATGTAATAGGTTTAATGGCCAAAGCATTAGTAAGTGAGGTTTTATCGGTTTGTTTTTAAGGCTTTAATAAGCGTGTGCCTGCAGCTTCTCCTGGTGGAATGTTAAGACCAGAATAGGTAGCCATTCTCTTTGTACGTCTGTCTGGTCCTAACCCCACTACTACGACAATGTGATGTTTGTTGGGACATTTTGGACAGGTTTTAGTATTCCAGACATCTGCTTAGTTATTTATGTGGTGGTAACACTAGCTGTGAAAGCAGAACAGAAAGCAGACCCATCCCCATGACATTTCTCTGTCCAGATACCTGGGTAGAATTGATAGCTCTCACAGAGGCCTGTAAATTGACTGAATTTAAAACAGCAAGCATCTACTCCGATAGCCACTATGAGCAGGTAAAGGCTCTAAACCATTCCTTTCAAGCCCACACAAATAAATACCTCATTAACACTTATACCCACAGTACACAAACACTTGTGGACATGAGTGAATGCAGAGCTGGTATCACATGGTATCTGATTTAGTTCATAAACAGGACTTTCTGTGTTAAACTAATACACATTGGAGGTGTGCCGTATGATGATATTAGATCGTAACGCATTAGAACGTATTGATGATCTGACAAAGCAGAGAGATTGTAGAATTGGGTGTTTATATGGGGGTGCGTTCTGTGCTGCATTTATCCTATAATGAATATGTGCAGTAAAAGGGAAACTTAAAATGACAGGGCAAGTCTATCATAACTTAGAGTTGGGGTAGGAGATGTTTACCTGGAGCATTTTTTTTTTTACTATGTTGCTTAAAATCTCCTTCACATCCCCATTGCAACCAATTAATTAAATGCTCTAACATAAAAATACAATAATTTAGTCACCTGTGAAAAAACAGAAAAAACATCATCCAATCATTTTAACAGGCTCATTGTAATGATTAAACAGTGACATGTCTATCAAATTCAAGTGTCATTTGCCCCACCCCTCTTCAGCATGAATCATGTTGATTTGTTCTCAGAGGCTTGGAGCACTATTACAGGAAACAGAACTACAGCTTGGCTACCTATATTGGCTATGTTAGGATGGAAAGTTCACCGGCAAACTGTTTTGTCACTAACATAAATCACTAGGAAATGTAACATTACCCAGATAGATATGAATTGGGGCTGTTTTGTAAGAGCGGGGGTGTTGGAGGAGATGGAATGAGGTACACATGGATCTGCAAGCTGGAGCTGGAGCTAAGGTTGGGGTCTGGCAAATGGATGCTGTGCAGCACTCGTGAACTGTTGGGAACAAGCATTGCGCACGCCAGTACTCTGGAGGCGTGGCTTCAGGGGGATGTATGAAGAAAGGGGTTTGGTCGTTTGAATTGCGCATTTAGCTTGCTTGAACCATTTTTACAAGATCTCCTACCCCACCTTTAAGACTTGGCCCCCACAGTGTCGGGCGTACTTGATTCTGAGGACATCCACGCACATCGACCTGTTTTTGAGTATGAAATTGGTACACTTGGCGATGAAACCTCAAACCTCCGTAACAGCGCGTGTGGGGTCTGTACCGCTCACAGTACACACACAGTATGTCAACACTATGAACCTATTCAACCAGCTGAAGGGACAACATCCCAAACAGTACGAGAGCCAAACTGAACTAGACCACAGCCAGAGCAAACTAAACAAACCACTTTAACACAAGCATTTAGTAAAGGCAGTCTATGAGAAGAGTAGCAAGTATGATCCTTTTTTGCACTGCCTGGATTCTTCTTCTTCTCTTTTTGGACTTCTTCCTCCAACCATGACTACCCGATACACTGATTACCAGTTGAAAAACCAGAGCTACCAGCCACCTGTTCTGTAAGCCTGGAGGATCATTTGAAATAGGCATTTCTTCATAGATTTTTTTCTTTCTTTCTTTTTTTAAAACTAAGCTACCTCAAAAACCAAGTGCAGTTAAATTTTTATATTCAACAATGCACTTAATCAGAGTGTTTACACGTTAGTATGCTTATGTTCTCGGCACATGTTGGCAAAATTGCATGAACTAAATTAAAAATGTTCTGGCAGGTTATTTGAGCTAATTGTAGTTTGGGCTGTGTTTGACCTAGGGAAATTGTTTTGGTTGCACTGTTCAGAAACTTGCAAATTAGTCTCAAAGATCAATGTAAAGAATCGCAATAAACACAAGATCGTGATTTTATTTTATTTTTTTAATTCTGATGATATTTTTGCCGTATTGCCCACCCCTAATAAACGGGTAAGATTACATACCAAAGAGTGACAGATGAAGAAGATGAATAGACCATGATTAAAACAATGTTTCTCAAAATGCTGATTTTTGTTTTTTCAAAGTCCGGAATTGCACATGACAGCAGAAGCAGGGAAACTAAAAATTGCATTTCCACCCCCAGTTCAACCATTTGGTCGTCAAATGCACTTCACTGAGCTAATATCAAGGGAGGGAGACACGCTTGGTCAAAGCTGACATATTTCCTTTCCTTTTTTTAAGTCAGATGTGAGTG
This sequence comes from Maxillicosta whitleyi, assembly GCA_029822895.1. Lineage (NCBI taxonomy): Eukaryota > Metazoa > Chordata > Actinopteri > Perciformes > Neosebastidae > Maxillicosta > Maxillicosta whitleyi. The sequence continues at coordinate 5,994 of JAPSES010065796.1, read as the reverse complement.
CAGTGACATATTTAAAAAAGTGAAATCACACAAACATGAAAGATTCAACACTGGTAATGACACCGATTTTTGTCAACACATTTGACAGAACTGAGTGACTATTAAGGAGCTGATCTAAAACAACACTGTGCTTATCGTCCAGTCACCGGAATGGCACTAAAAACAGAAAATGGTGCCTTCAAAAACACATCAGCCAAGTGTTGTAGGGAGAGACGGGGCGCAGCTGGACCACGATACTCCCTCTAGTCTTCTCTGAAATGAGAGTGAGGCTAAAGAGCAGAGGCAGCCTCAGCTCATTCAAGATTCAACAGTGTTACTAGAAAATCACCTCAACTGCAGCATCACATCAGTACATTTCCCACTAAACAACAAGTGCTAAAACAATCAGTCTGCTTAAGGGATTCTCAGTTGGTTTGGGAAGATTTTCTCATTTCTCACACAGCATCCCTGCAGTCAGACATCAGTGGGTACATGTGCTTACACACACACACACACACACACACACACACACACACACACACACACACACACACACACACACACGAGCCTTTATCATGAGGTGGGGTAGCTAAATCCAAGTATTTCTTGTTTAGCGGCTTGGAAGAATTCATGCTAATGATTTGCTTTTGCTTGTGGGCAAGGACAAGTCTTGAAATGTAGTGGTGGCTGTCACAGTCTGGAAGCTAGGGGCTTAAGGGAAGGACGCAGTGCTTTTGTACATGCAGCGGAGTGATGTGAAAGCAGGCTCTTATTAAAACTATGCTAACTGGCCTCATACTGTAGACATTATTTACACTGAATTTTAACTGCAGCTTAAAGGCCCATTTCACTGCAGCACTTAGAAAACAATCTGTGTTATGAGTCTATTTTAACACCCTGGGTTGTATTAAACTACCCGGTTCACCTCAACACAGTGCTTTAATTCAGGTGTCGGCAATTTCCCTTGTTATTACAGAGGTTATTGTAAAACGCAGAAACCGTAGACTAACACTGTTAGCTAAAAAATAAATGAATACCAGCAACTAAACAAACAGCCTTTTAGAAACACACAGAAGCCAGAGGACTCCTAGACAGCATTAACCCTGTGATTTAATACTGCAGCTCATCTTCAGCTCAGTAATCCCTTAGAAACAGTGGTTCTTTCTGAGCAGCAGCTACTCCTCCAACCCTACTTCATTTACTTGCCCTTTACTCAACCCTGAGTAAACACACCTTCATATAAATTGAAATTAGCTGCAAGGACGGTGGTCGGGTGAATTTTAATACACAAGTTTGAAGGTGGGAAAGGAGCCTGTATCAGTCCTCACAAGCCTCCAGAGAAGAGTTCACCATTAGGTGGATGGATGGGGCTTTACGGTGCCACATTGGGGCAAACAAGGTATAATAGACCTCATTTGTCATAGGTCCAAAGCCTAAGAAGTCAAAGAGAGACATGAAGGAAGGTAGAGACACTTTAATTGTTTTGACATGATTGCTGGAGCAGTTTTGACCATTTTTCAACACGTACTTGACTTTCCTCACAAATGAACACAACAGAGATTTTTGCAGGAACGGTTCTAGGTAAGGCTGATAAAATCCTTAAGTCCTGTTCCCCGGTTCACCAGGCAATGTGAATATGAATACGGAGGGGGTACTTTGTTGATTTGTGCCATGGATACAGACCGTAAAAACTCAAGCCGGTTACCCCATCTGGCTACTCTGATGCTAAACTCATCACTTGTCCTTTCTGCTATCATGTGAAAGGCAAAAAGCATGCAGAGCCCATATGTTACGGATGGACGGAGGCATTCAGCTCATAATTCAACAGAGTCAACAGATGAATGTAGGCAATACAGTGTTTCTGAAGATAGCAGATTTACTTTTTCTGTATTTGCATCTATGCGTACAGGCAAACATAAATATTGTATATAGGTTACAGCATCTGTTTTTATCCCCTTACCTATTTATGTAGGAGGAAAACACAACTACAAAATATACCTTCTGTATTTGTTCATGTCACCACACTGATATTTTTGCACACAGAAATGCCTGTGGTTATTTGGTAGCTTACCTGTGTATGAACTGGTTTTCTTCCAGATACTGGCAGCCCTTGGCAATGTCTCTGGCCACATTGAGAAGATCCACCATGGTCAGACTAGATGGGTGCTCCTGATCAAACAGAGAAAAAAGGGATGGGAGATGAGTGAATATAATAAACTCAAATTTGAAAGTAAAGTCATAGTGGTTGCAAAGAAAAAAAACAACAAAACAAGACATCTGCGTTGGAAAAGGTAACATATGTGTTTGTTTGGTTCAGGAGAGCAGAAGTAGCTCATGTGTGCAAACTAAAACACACTGTGCACCTGAGCCTCCTGTGGCGGAACTGACTCACCAGCCGGGGTCTGGTCTCCCTCAGGAACGTCTTCAGATCTCCTCCAGTCATCAGCTCCAGCAGGATGAACCTGGGCATGGCCTGCAGGCTCACTCCTATACAACGCACAATGTTCTGGTGGCTGAACTTACTGCAGGGGCAGATACACAGAGGGAAGAGTCTCAGAAATCGCTTTGATAGCAGTTAATAAGAGACAGAGAACTGCAAATGGTCTAAAAGCTTCTTACCTAATGATTAAAGCCTCCATGAGGAAGTCTAATTCATCTTGCTCAGAGCACACCTCAGGAAGAGTCTATTGAAAATTTAACAAAAACAGAAGTCTCTTCATCAGTGATTAATGTTACGGTGTTATGTGCATTAATATGTGTTATTTAAACTGTAGTTTGTTTTTCTTGAGTCTGTTTGCATTGTTGAAATTACTTCTAATTTCTAGTGGGATTAATAAAGGAAGTCTGTAACTTTATCTAAAATTAATTATCTTGGATTTGACCAATATTTGATTCACAAGTCATAACTGTCAGACAGTGGCGAAGTTTATTTTATATATATATTTCTCATAATTCAGTTTTTGACTTCATAAGGTTATTTAAAATGGACTAAAGTTGTCATATATAATATCACAAAAGCAGTGAAATTTATAAAAGGTCATTTAAAAACCTGTAAACAATGTTTTCCTCTGTAATTAATGCTTTGTGTACAAACTTTATTCTATGTGTGGATCACATGATCAGAGCAGACATAAGAACCACTAAGGCATTATGGGTTAAAACAGACAATGTTAGTTCCACAACGATGTTAATTCTACATTTTTCAAGAGACAGCACATGTTTAATATTTATACTGTATTTAATATTTTTATCTTCTTACTTGGACACCATGATGTGTTTTGGACTTTACATACATTACATTTATTAATTACATCCGCTTTTATTGTGGTGTGTTGGGAGACATCTATTACTGGCATTCAAAGTCTGAAATATGCATTCATTAGTTGTATATTGTATTTCTCTATAATTTTCACAATGTTGTTCAAACGCTCCTTTAAGAGAGACCAGTAAAAAAGTATAGGTTTGAAAGAAATCAGTATGAAGCATGGCCCTTGTTCTGTTGAACCAGTGTAGCTAAAATTCAATTCAGATTTAATGTGGAAATGTGACAGATGGAAATGTTTCATGATGACGCGCAACGTAATCTTCTCACATATTTATTCACCCAAGATTATTCAACAATGATCAAGTCCCACATGTGAAGAACATTGCTGTAGTTTCTGATGTTGGGTGAGAACTCACCTTGACCGCCACCTGGAGTGGACTTGGTTCACCTGGAATCCCCACTGCCACCCCTTCGTACACTTCACCAAATGCACCGTGACCCAAACCCCTGGAGGCACACAGACACATTCATTATTTACAACAGCATTCATTATTTAGATATTAAGAAGAGTGGTTCACAGAGATAGAACCTGCACGTTGTTTAAGACAGAATTGCTGCACCTGTGTCCAAAACTACTGGAAAGAGAGCCACCGTGGAAAAGTCACTGTAAATACAGCATGACAGAGATGCTTGTCAGTATTAAAAATGTGTGCGTCTCCAGCTGCTACGCCTGTAAAGACTAACAATTATTTTCATGTGACGTTCCCTTTGCAGATGTCAAAGTGTAAAATGGCAAACTTCGATGCCGAAACATGGCTTTAATTTGTCTATTTTCCAACCATTCCTCTTGATCCATTACTTGCGTAAATCTACTGGAAAATATTCATGATTCTGTGAGAGAAAAAAGTTTTCACAAAGGTTAAGAACCAGAATGATAAACTGGTGAAATATAAACACATGAAAGACGCATTAAAAATTAAAAACAGCGTCAGTAAAAAATCATTTCTCAACTGCTTGGATCACTGCAGTAGACCCAAGCGCTTTGTACTTTAATATTTCAGGCTTCATTTAAACAGCTCCACCGTTCTGTATTCATGAGACCACCTTATTGAAATACTTTGTACGAGTTCACAACAATTACAGTGAACTGTGCCAGTTGTTGGTTGTTTGCATACTGTTATTATTGTGGCACTAATTGCAAATTTCACCACATATGCTGGAGTCAGCTCCTTCTGAATGCGTCCATTGACACAGCAATAGTACATATTACTAGGATATTGAATACTGACTCTGACTAAAAATACTAAGTAGAATGTAAATAGTGAGAAACCTGAACATTTTTTGGTATGCGGAGGCTATCCAGATATATACTGATACTGCCACATTTCTCTATATGCTGCTTTAGCATATTTACAATTAGATCCATGAGGATTTGTATAAGGACACAGGTTTTGTGATTCTGCTTCTGTACAACACCATAGTGGATATGAGTTTAACAAAAATATTGCATAAACTGTTTACAGGGTTCCGACAGGTTCCTATAAATTAAATTAAAATCTTTAAGACCTTTGTAAGACTACTTAGAACAGAATTTAATGCCCATTTCACAGTTTATTTCATGGACATGCGAGCAAAACTTTGTGACTACTAGAATTTAAGCAAAGGTATTTATTCACTTTAACACCTTACACCCCATCATTTCTAATTGAATTGATTTCTTGTACAGGTTGTAGCCAACTTAAAACATGTTCCCCTTCACTCATGTCAACCAGGTGGAGAATGATGTTTTCTCCAACCAGGCTTGATTAAATTTTCACTTCCTCATGCTTATTTTTCACTTGCGAGCTGTCCCTTAAAGTTCCCAAAGTCAGCTTTCTTGGGTGACTAACAGCTGCACCTGCGTTGGGCCGAATGTCCTGTGATCATTTCTGAAATTTTGTAATTTCAATATAAATTGTCGGGTTGTAACAGCTGGAACTAAATTACCTGGTAATAATACCTAACACTAGTTTGTTTGCAGTTTGGATATTTAACAAACACATTGAAACACAATACAGACAACAAGATTATGGCAACATAACTTAAGACTTACCATATCAAATTTAATACCTTTTAAAGACTGTTTTAAGGTATTAAATACAAATTTATAATTTCAAGACTTTAAGACTCTGCTGGAACCCCGTGTTTAAGAATTACAATAATTTTTAACAAAGTTTGTCCATTTTCAAAGGCTCAAAAGTATAAGTGACTGACAAACATCTTCAGGTTCAGACGTGGCCTAATCCTGGTTATTCTATAACAAATGAAACAGAAAAAAGGTGTGGAGTTGAATCCACATGTTGAATTTGCATTTGGTGGCTGTTCACTGGAATTCTCAATTTGAAGAAAGGGAGGCTGTCATTCAACTAAAAACACTAAATAAAAATGTGTGACAGTCCAAATTATGACTGGGCGACATGGAAAAAAATAATATCACAATAATTTTTTTCATATCAGACGATAATGATATGTATCACAATATCAATCAAATCACTATTTTTGTCCATCTTAAATGTTCTGTTACTCATAAGTTACTCATTAATTGTGAAGACATCAAAAGGTTAGTTTTGATTTAAGAGGTTGAACATGACAGATGTGCTAAAGAACATTATACAACTGTTTAAACAAACAAGTAAACAATACATCATTTGGTGACCCATTTAAATACAGATGTACCTTATATTTTTTGCTAATCTGTGTATAATATTTGC
>JAPSES010065775.1:0-11161 GCA_029822895.1 Maxillicosta whitleyi | reverse complement strand
TCATTCCTTACATTAGTACCATTACTTCATGGTACCTAACAAAGCAGGTCCACTCACTGTTCATACACAGGTGGACCCTACAGACCCTGTAGACCACATTGGACCTGAGACTCTTGACTCGCTGTCCTCACTGTTGCTGTAACTGCCTTGGAATGTATGCTGAAATTTCCAAAAATAGTCATTTGCCTGGTAAAGGGACTTCAAACAATAACAAAAATTGGTTCAGGTTTTAAAGAAGGAAATTTAACAACAGGTCCTATTTCATGCTTGAAACATTTAGAAATCACCTCCTTAAACTGGGCTCAGTAACTCCCTTCACAAGCTGCTCTCCCACACCACTCTGTCTTTGTAACCCCAGGTCGGGTAGGAACTCCACATTTCATGGCCCCAGAGGTGGTGAAGAGGGAGCCGTATGGAAAGCCTGTGGACGTGTGGGGCTGCGGAGTCATCCTCTTCATCCTCCTCTCGGGGTGTCTGCCTTTCTATGGCACCAAGGAGCGGCTCTTTGAAGCCATCTGCAAAGGCAAATACAAGGTCAGGAATTTATTCACAGTTTCTAAGCTGCAGATTTAAAAAGGCTTAAAAGGTGTGGATTCATTCATTCATCATCAGAGGCACAAAGAGTTTCCTCCCTTCTTTTGTTTTTTATTCTTTTTTGCACTAATTAGTCTTGTTATATTAAGGTCATTTTTCAGAAATGTTAGCACAGAACACCACTGCGAATTTATCAGACACGTCAAATATTCGGTATTCAGTTAAAGTATGTGTTTGAACATGTAGATGAACCCACGCCAATGGGGCCACATCTCCGAGAGCGCCAAGGATCTGGTGAGACGCATGCTGATGCTGGACCCCGCCGAGAGGATCACCGTCTACGAGGCCCTGAACCACCCTTGGCTGAAGGTACAGCACCAACCTCACATCACGTCCGTTACTTTGTTCTGACTTGGATGCAGCACTGGAGCCCATGCATTTGTGAAATATTGCGTGAACAGTCACTAAGTCAGTGAACTCTGCCAAGTGTTGTGTCATTCTCCATTCCCAACCCACATGCTTCCTTCTGCACGTGCTCTGTTCCGTCGAGGTCAGAATCAGACATTTCAGCAAAATAATGACTCATCCAGGACATGACATGATGAAACCGGCAAGAATTTAGTTTCTTTTTTTTCTTGTTAACTATAAACAAAAAAAAATATTTGTCTTTGTTTGTGTCTGTCTGATGTAGCTAGATCTTTTGAAAACCCAAATTGTTCTGCAAATATTTCATAATATTTCAGACTAAAAGAATGTCTAAAAAAAATTTTTTGCCACTATTGTGTGATTTAATTTGTTCGTTCGGCCCTATTCAGACCTGGCATTCACATGTGTCGTCTGTGATCTAGTCATAAATAGTCACCTCAAATGGCAGACGTGAGATCCAGTGACTTGGAGCACATTCGGAGGTGGTCTGGGACACGCTGTTAGCGCTGTGGACTTGAATATGTCCTGGGAGGGATTAAAGGAAAACTTACTCAGCTGAAGTCCTCTTTGTAACCACAGCAGAGGCATCATATTAGTGTTATAAAAATGACTACACCAGTGTTTCCCAACCAGTGTACCGTGAGAAGTCATCAGGTGTGCCGTGGAAAACTATCCAATTTCACCTGGTTCTGTAAGCCCACAGTCTGTAACAACAGTCTGCTTCCATTTGCAAAATAAAAATAAAAGTGAACTGGACCTGATGTGGTGGGTTCTGTTGGTAAAGCCCCCTCAGTACTGATGCATGGATCAATGAGTTACCCATGAACCCCAGGTATCAGGTTGGGGCAGGAAGGATATGCATCCCATAATATTATACAACAGTCTTCAATCTGGGGGCTCAGTCTGAGGGGTGGTGGTGCACCCCTCTGAGCTCTTTTGTTCCAATTCAATTAATATACTTTTTGTGACCTTTTTGGTTGGTGTCTGCCTTGTGATTTTTCTAATGTCAAATATGAGCCGTGGCCAAAAAAAAAGGTTGAAAACACTGCTCTAAAGTTAACAAGGAAAGATGAAACGGCAGAGAAACATCCTTTCATTCAGTATTCGCTCCTCTGGGGATTTCTTCATTTCTGATGTTTTTACACAGAAACATGATAAAACTAACTTGGTCTCCGTCCACACTGAACAGGGTAGGGTTAGGGTGTGCTTTGACTTTAACCCATTTCAATTGTACTGCTCACTAGGGCTGCACATGACATGCAATAATTAATTGTTTTTCTTTAACTTCCTGTTTTACACACCATGGGGTACCAGTGGTTTTCTCTATCACTCTTACATACTCATTTTTCTAGCAAAAAAAAACTAAACTAATGCTACTGCTGCTGGTTGATTGCAAGTTTACAAATAAGTTTTTAAAGATTTAATTTGTATCTGCAGTATTTACCAAACCAGATAAACAATGGAATATTGTTTTGTTAAAGCTCTTACATGGTGGTACTCTGACACTTTTGTTATTATGAAATACATCCATGTCATTTACACATTGTTATATGTGAATAAAATGACTAAATATTTGACTATGTTTGTGTCTGAAGGTCTATGGTTGGAGCTTCACCAGGTTTTTGGACACAATTGTGTAATTGATTGCAGTAGTTCAGCATTTTGTTATAAATTCGAAACATTTGAGTCAGCATACAAACAACTGGCTCATTTTAACATCATTCAGGAACATTTTTCTTAGTTGATAAAATTGGTATTTCTTTAAGTGAATGAAAAACATCGCACTATTATCATTAACACAAACCTGTTCACCCATATCACAGGTTTTGCCAGTGTCGTGCAGCCCTACTGTCCACAGAAATCAAACACACATATCCATTCTATTCTCTATGTAGGTTTATTATCTTATTAAATATGTTTGAAGCATTGGAGACGTCTAAAATGTGCATCCAAAGTTTGGACTTTTGTGAAACTTAACACCAAGTCACGTATCCTAAAGCCATCACGTAATCATCAGTTGCTTTCTGCTTGGTTTGGTGGCATCACAGGAAAACAATGACAGTGAGTGGTGGCTCAGCGGTGTTGCTGCTCATCTTATACCGTCAGCAAAAGCTTTTATTCTGTCTTCTTTTGCGCACTCTGATGGCGGCGAACTTGATGGACTTTTTGACAGTTCATCTGGGGGACCGGCGGTTTGTCTGGGGGCCGCTTGACACATCATTCAGATCATCACATTTTAAGGAGCGTGTTTGGCTTAAACGCTACATGCCCGAGCAGAAATGACTCACAATTTGATGTTTGGTTCAGTCAGTTTACTCGCAGAATCATACAACTCCTACTGTATCAGGCTTAGTGCTTCAATTCATGTTTTTACAGAATTTTATTTACTTAAAAACAACTGTATCTTTTCAACCTAGGAGTCACAACTGCATTTCAATGTTCACATAAAGCAGTAGTCTTAATAGGCAGCGTTTTCTGCAACACTGTCATGTTGCAAAACCTCAGAGCAGCCATTCTCTTGCTAATGGCACAAAGGTGTCATGATGTAACACACAACAGTCTGAAAAAACATATTTCCTCTAAAGTGAAGTTGCCACACTTGTTGTATTCCTATCAGCTTAAATCTAATAATGTTGATCTAAACAATACTATACAACATTGTACATCACTATGACTTAGAATGCTGATTATTTGCAATTAAGCCAGCTGTTCTCACAAAATAATCACCATCTGTGCATTACAACTGTTTGCTAAATACATTAGTGCAAAAAAAATATTAGACCACCCCTTGTTTTCTTCAGTTTGTTGTTCATTTTAATGCCTGGTAAAACTAAAAATGCATTTGTTTGGATAATTATAATGATAACAACAAAAAATAGCTCATAACAGTTTAATTTCAGAACTGATATCTATCCATTTTCCATGTTTTCTTAATTAAAAACTACAATCACTTCAATATCTATGTCATTGTACTGACAAAAACATTGCTTTTAGACATTCCATGTTTTCTTTTCTGTCTGTTTTAGTCACATGATACACACAGCAGTTAGTATTCGGTTACGTAGCCATTGTTTTTGATGACTTTTGATTGTCTAATCATTTTTTCTGTGAATGTACAATAATAACTTGGGGAAAATGTGTGAATTTAGTTTCTATCTATTATGTTCATCGGTTCATCAGTCTGTAATGAAAATAAAAAACAACCAACGTATAAACTGAATAAAATAAATAACTGAAGAATGCACCTAAATAGGAGCTAAAAAAAATAATAACAATAATCCACCACACTTTTAAGGTTCATCCCACATGCACAGTTGTGTTGAACTGACTCTTATTTTGACAGTATTCTGCTGCTATAAGACATTTGTTTGTGTTTAATTTGTTTTCTAAGGAAAGGGACCGGTATGCCTACAAAATCCACCTGCCAGAGACTGTGGAGCAACTGAGAAAGTTCAACGCCAGAAGGAAGCTCAAGGTTTGTATCAGTACACAGGCGTCGGCGTGCTAGATAACACACTCGCATTATCTCATTTTGTAAAGTCGAGACGTGCCACGGCATCGCTAATATGCGTCTGATGAAGAGATATTTTGTCACAGATGTTGATGTTTGCTGCCGGGGCTCTTGTGTCGTTTCAGGGAGCTGTGCTGGCTGCGGTGTCCAGTCATAAGTTTAATTCCTTTTATGGAGACCCCCCCGAGGAGCTCCATGACTTCTCTGATGACCCCACTTCCTCAGGTACACAAAATGAAATACGCTCACATCTCACATTTCTTACATATCTATCACACTTCCTCATTTAGATTTCCTTCCTCTGGCTTTTTTTTCTTTTGTAGTGTCTCTTCACTTCTGTTTTTCTCTGTGAGCCTGTTATTACCTCCAGCTATAATTGTCTCCTATATAACGTACATAAATTACACATTTAGGACACTGTTATTATGCATATCGAGACACATCTGTTAGCATTTAGCACAGGGAGCTAGCATGTGCTTTTAAAGGCTGTGATTACCCGACACATTACTTTAAAAATGATTTTATGTGTTTTCACATTCATGCATTGCACATCTCAGATTCAATCTAATCTGTGTATCAAACATGTGCGTTTGCAATGTGTTTATAATCACATGTGCATAATCCTGTCCATACTAATACACATATTTTACACAAAAACATGGAACATCACTTTAGGTCATTATAAATTGTGAGAACCTTAATTAAGATTTTTTTTCCTGTTTTTATTCCTCTTTAGGCATTAAATAAAACTATGCTATTGATTTTTTTTAATTTATGAACCTATTTTTCATGGAGTTGCAAAAACATCCGCTCAGCTGGACATAATGAATAAAATTTTTGAAACAAAGAAACATGTATTTATTCATATACTAATAAAAAACATTTTTAATTCTGCTAATCTGATGTTTTGTCACATTTTAAACATACACTAGTACTAGTCATTGCACACTTCATGGAGATAATGTACAAAAAAAGACTTTTTGATGTTAATTTCAGTCTAGTAACAATAACAAGCAATTGCAATGTATGGGATGATGCATGAGCGCCCAATGTGTTGGTTGTTGATATGAAACTAAAACAGCAAAATTCCATGAATATAGACAACAGCTTTGAACAGCGGTCCACTGTAGTGACCACTATGGATGAAAGGGTTAAAGGAAGGTTTAACCCTATAATGCCAAATGTATCATATTTGATACATAAGATTTGAAGCCCTCTACGTGATCAGTGTTACATTTTTTTCTTGAAAAACCTGATGTATACAATTAGTTACATGCAATATGCAGATATGTTTGTTCCCCAGAGGCCTTTCCAGTGACACTACGAGGAAGGACATTAGAACTTTGCCTATTTTGAAATGGAATTACCAATTTGTTAAACATGTTTGTGTTATATTATGTTTTGTATTTGTTCAAAGATAATATTTGAGCATTTTGACCCAATGTATCAAATATGATACAAAAATTGAAACTGAAAATTTATATTGGAGGGGGAAAAAATTGGGGGTGGGTCAGAAGGACCAATAAAGGCTCCAGTTTCAAAGAATTGGAATTTTCTGTCGATGATTTAACGGTTCAGGCTTTACAGAGTTAAATGTTTAAGATCTTCCTTTTTGTGTGTGTATCATAAGAACAGGAAACACAGAGATTAGAAAACTCAATTTTCACATGTTGTTATTGTTGCTTTGCATAATGAGCATCTAAATAAAGCTGTTAAAGCCTTCATAGGCACATTTTTTTGATGTATTGATATTACCAAAAGTTGCTGTGTATTAACTGAATTATGTGAGGGCACATTTGTGTTTGTAATTAAGTGCAATAACAGTGTCTGTACTTTTAATCCAACCACCCACTCAAGCCACGAATTCTAGAGTTGGTTTTAACACCTCTGTTCTTTGCCGTTTTAACATGTCAATCTGTGTATTTATCTGTCTGTTTCTGTTAATGCTTCCCACCTGCTAGGACTACTGGCAGCAGAACGTAGGTATCCCATGGGTCTTTGTGTGTAGTGGTGCGATGTGATGCATCTACCGTTTGTGCGTGTGCTCTGCAGTGCGTTTTCGTTTCGTAGCTTTTATAAGGTACATAAAGGTGACATATTTCACAATCAAAGGGATTGAAGTGAATGTGACTTTGTGTGTCGCAGGAGCTGTGTCTCAGGTCTTGGACAGTTTAGAGGAGATCCATGCTTTGACAGACTGCAGTGAAAAGGATCTAGATTTCCTCCACAGTGTTTTCCAGGACCAGCATCTACACACACTGCTTGATGTAAGTATCAAACACAGACATCAGTAATAGTCCTGGGAAAAGAGCCTGTTTGTACTTTTATATTCTCAGGATGTTGTTAAATAACTTTGGCTTTTCTGTGAACACAAAGAGCTGGATGATGCACACAAAAAATAATGTCTTGGTTATATTTTGGAATGGCCATGCATGATATTATGAATTTTGGCCTGGTATCTTCAGTTTTTTTCTCTCTTTTTTTTTTAATCGTTTATTCAGAACAGTTGCATATAAAAAAAACTACAACAAACAACAATACATAGTACACTGTTTTCTCATATTTGTTTTGTTTTGGGGGTTTTTTTGTTTTGTTTTTTGAGAAACTTAACCATGAATACAAGAGTTTCACATAAAAAGAAAACAAACAAAAGAAGAAAGAAAAAAAATGTATCTACAGTTTTAAGCCAAAACTAAACAGGTAATTATCCTGTTTATCAAAGTTGAAGTGCAAGATTATTTAACATGTTAGCATCAACAACAGAGGAGAGGTGTGACACTATGAACCTATAAAAAGTATGTGCAAGGATAACACTGGACAGGCTCATCATCTGAAATATGTGTTTATTTGTGGTGTTTGTACTTTGTTTTATAATATTCTAGTGGTAGAAAAGTACACGTTAAATAAACACACGCAGGTTGAAACTGAGTAATCAAACACTTGCCACGAAAGAATAAATAGAATAGCTAGCTTAGCAACATTAATGCTACACACGACCCATGATGCAACATTCTATTGGAAAGTAACTAATAGGTTTTAATTGAATGCATCTGTGAGAGGCCGAGAAAAGGAGAGAGTAAAGAAAGCCAAAGTCTCATGACAGCTGCTTAATCTGTGATGTATCAAGTATTCACAGTGTTACTTTAACTTTGGCAACAGTTTACTTTAACTCCCTATTAAGAATTTATAGGCAGTATCTCATTTTATAGCTCATTTTAATGCCTTTGTAACCACACATAAGAGTATTGGGTAATGTTTATGTTCCTCCTCTGCACTGACAAAGGCTAATGTATGAACACGACCATCGTGTGCTATATAAACAAGCAAATATGACATAGAAAAATATATCAATGCACAATTATTGCTCATAAAGCAACCCTTTTAAGACAGGACACCTAGGTATCGTCATGTTTCATGTGCAATAAAGGTATTAGAAAATGTCTTTTTTTTTTTTTTTTTTTAACAATTCTTTTGCACCTTTGCTTCAGGAAGAACGTAACTTTCAATATCTGGCCATTAAGTATCATTACTATAAATAATAAATGCTTAGGAGAGTGTGTTTTAATAAAACAGAAAAAAACAGACTTCAAGATTTTTATTTATGTATTCTTTATCAGAAACAGGTCTAAATGTTCATAATGAAACTTTCTGAGATTGCAGAAATAAACGTTCCACTTCTTTACATCTGCTCAAACATTCAATTCATAATATGGCTTCATATTTTTTGCTATTTTTTAGACGTTTTTTAGCCTGTGTGAATGTCTCTGAAACAGTTCCTTTCTATGTGTAACAGAGTCCTAAATTGCTGCTGTAAAATGTAAATAGTGTCATAAAGCTCAGGATCTCAGTTTTGTGGATGGTGTAAACGGTTCAGTAGTTACAGTCATTTAAATGCTGTGAAGTGCTAAATGCAGAACCAGATTGTCATTGTTAAAGGGTTAACTATAATCCTATTAATCTATATGTTAACTCAACTTGTTATCCCGTCCCCCAAAGGGGAGGCAAGGGGTATTGTTTTTGGTTTGTTTTGTTCCTTTTTTACCACTCTAACAGCAAAACTAATGGTTAAATTCATACCAAATTGGGTTTATAGATCATCAGTGACCCAGAATAGATCTGATAACGTTTATTTATAATGGCTGAAATTTTAGATGTCAATAAAACCACAAATTTTGCTTCAAATTTCACCCATATATAAAGGCAGTTGATATGCTGATGTCACCACACACCCAGACATGATGTCATCAGCTGGATCGATGCTAAAATAAGCTATAATACATCTGAAGGGCGGGGTTTACTGTGCCTGGTGTGCCTTGGTTTTGAACTTTATTTACAAGCTATGTAGTTACTGTAATTTTCCTGTATCAAAAAAAAAAAAAGTCACCAGATGCATGAAGCAGATGTTGCATAAATCTGCAGTACTTGACATTTTTTGTTTGTCGCAAGAGTTGAAAATCTCACAAATGCAAGAATCCTCATCATTCAACCTGCCAGTCACTGAGCAGTGGACGTCTGTATTTGTAGTTGCAGCTGGAACCGAGGCACAGAAAACATAATATGGCATGGATTTTAATATCATACACTATCCAATACAAATTGTTCATCTTTTTTTTTTTTTCAACTGTAAAATGAACCGGAGCCTGTTTGCTGTCAGCTTTAATGGAAAAAAGCCGTTGTGGCATCTATTCTGGTTATTGCAGACACCCTTAAGCATGAAAACAATAGGTGTGCTTTCCTGGTCTCTGCACACGGCTCAGCTCTTTGCACTGGTCTTTTCTATAGCACCATTAAAAGCACACACACACACTATGCACACACACGGCCCCTTATTGCTCTATTGCTCTGGACGCCCTTGTAAAAGGGTTGTTTTTAGACGTATCATTAAATAATTCCCCCAGTTTCTGCGTGTAAACAAAGCAGTGGCAGAAAGCAAGTGATGAACTTGACTAATGGCCGACTTCAGCTTGTTGCTGAGGCTCAGGGATGTTTACAGAGAAAGATGTGCTGTGGGTCACGGCAGCAGCTTCACAACACGGTTCACACACCAGCACCATATTGGGTCAAAATACACCAGTTCCAACAGAGACGCCTGACAGCATTCTAGAATAGTTACTCGTTTTGTGTTTTTATGCTCCTCGTAGGACATCTGTTTCCATATCCCATAATCCATTTTGTTTATTCTGTTCTCTCTCACTCTGATTTTTTTTTTTTATACAGATGTCTTTATTTGACAGATCTAATTCCAATCTATTGGCAGGACATAACAGGAATGGTATTATATAAGTGGATAGTAGCACATCTAGTGTATAGAAGCACAAATACAGGTGATTTTTTTTTGTTTGTTTGTTTGTTTTAAAGTTAACAGGCTAAATATAAAATTGGAATTGTTTTGTTTTCATACACATTTCTCTTTTTATTCCTATTTCTACACATCAGTGATCACCTTTGACCATGTGCAATGATTACATACTGAGTTCAAGTTATACTTTATCTATCAAGAATAAATCGCATCATCACAGTCATTTTGTGAGAAGAGATAAAAATATTTTATTCACACTTTATGGGCAACGGTGAATAAAATGTAAGGTAGAAAACTAAAACTGTAGTGTTCTCCTTAGTGCTTTAATAAAAACCCAACAGCTCTAACCCTAAAATTAATAAATGAGACATACTTTAACACTCATACGTTGCAGGAAAGAGCTAAACTGTAAAACCTGAAGGTGATAAACACATCCACAATAGTTTAACTCACACAGTTGCAGGCAGGTTTCGTTTGTATGTGTAAACCCAAACATACCACCACTGATCTGTGTCATGGTGTTATTTAAAGAGAGTTTTTTTTTCTTCTCATTTCCCCTTTTGGTTTTGTTTGTTCTTGTGAGACTTTGCAGAATAACATGTTGGCTGGTGTTGAATATTATGTTGAAAAGCTGACGGGTCAGTACAACAACAGTGCTCATGACCATAATGTTGCTTAACTTCCTGTTGTATACGGAATATGTGAAGCAGTAGCAGTATATCACACACAGAATCTCACAGATGCTCACAGCTGTATGTGCACAAGCAAAAATAATGCTAATGTGAAAGTATGGTGTTCTGTAAGTTTGTTCTGTAAGTCTGTCCTCAGTTACTGCAGTGGCACCCAGGTATAGTTTAATACATTTTTGAGTTTTTCAACCTCGAGGTAGCCTGGAATTAAAATGGGGTCGTAAGTGATAAAAAAAATTAAAGCAAAAACTTACCAATAAAAAATATATGGTGAGACGAGAGAGACAATCCTAATACATAAAAGACGTGAGAAACTGTGAAGCTGAAACTGAAGCGCTGTGGTACTGTTTATCTGTCAAATGTTTCAGACTGCAGCTCTTTCATAATCACCTCCGCTGAGGAGGTTATGTTTTTGCCGGCGTTTGTCTGTCTGTCTGTTTGTCTGTGTGCAACATAACTCAAAAATTTATGGACGGATTTTGATGAAACTTTCAGGATTTGTTGCCAATGGCACAAGGAAGAAATTATTAACTTTTGGGGGTGATCTGGAAGAAATCCTGGATTCTGGGTCACTTTGAAATTTTCATTAACATTGGGGTCAATGGGGCCAAAAATGTTGTTTCTCAGTATCTTGGTTAACTATTGACCAAACTTAATGGAAGTTTTCAGGAAATGTTCCCTCTGAGACAAGGAACAGATGAT
>JAPSES010065755.1:0-11162 GCA_029822895.1 Maxillicosta whitleyi | reverse complement strand
TCAGAAGGTTCTATGTTCAGAAGGTTCTATGTTCAGAAGGTCCTATGTTCAGAAGGTTCTATGTTCAGAAGGTCCTAAATAATGTCAATATACAAACATATATTGACATTATTTAGGGGAAAGAAAAAAAAAAGAAAGGGGAAAATAGACTCCTTTTGGGACCCTCCCAGCCAGGGGCCCCACCTGTATTCAGGACCCCCTGAATCAGTCCTACTTTACCCCCCTCTATCTATGATAATGGTCATAAAAAGGTCTTAATATGTCTTAAATTTGACCTGGTATGTTTGACCGTTTAGTGACAAGGACGTCCGTTCTTGCTGTGACTTTGCTTGATACACAGTTTGTCTTTTTCCTCTGCTCATTTGCGGTTTTCGTACTCTCGTCTGTATTCCAACAGCTTCCCCGTGTTCCATATGCACGAACATGTTCCTCTATTTCAACACCGCACAGAGTTTCAGCTCGGCGTGTGCGTCTGAATATGTGCACTCTGTGTGGCGGCGAAGTGGCGTGCTTTAATCTGTTCTGAATCAATAAAGCTGAAGCAGAGCAGGTGCGACGCTGACGGGAGGTCCCTGTGCCGCGACAGGTCCGACGTCATCCTCCACACTTCATTCAGAGCTCACAGTTTGCTGTTCAGGCAGGTGGATCTGCTTAAATTCCTCATTCCTTTCAATACTCGTGTGGCTGTTAAAGGTGTTTTCAGCTCCACTACAGAGGCTGAGCTGTGGTTCACAACACTACCAAACATTAAAACCGTAATTATTTGCATTTTACAGTGACCTTTGCAGACTAATCACAGGTTTAACCCTTTAAGTGACTATTTTTGGTAATTTCCACATGCATTAAAAGGCACAATTTACAGTATTAATAGTATTCAATGTTGTGTATACGCTGTAAAAAAAAATCACTGTAGAATTAATGCTAAAAAATTGTAAAATTGCAACATAAACTAAGTGAAAAATACAATACAAAAAAAGGCTTTTGTGTTGATAGTTAAATAAAATATATCTGTAGTTTTTACAGGACGAGTGTATGAACAAAACCAGATTTATGCGTAGAAATGATGTATTTATGTAATTATGGTGATTTTTAAACTGAAAGTCCATTATGTTGAAATAACAGCCTATATTCAGTTTTTATTTATTTATTTTTGCGCGAGACAAATAGTGTGACAGGGGTCACAAAAACAAACAAACAAAAGTCAAAACCAAACGAAAGCTATTTACAGGTATGCGTGTGTGTGACTATTTATGGTTATTTTGTGTGAGTTGGGGATATTCATGGGGAGACAGAAGAGGAAATAAAACCAAAATTGTCAATAAAAAAAGCAATAAGGTCAAAGGATGCGAGTATACAAAAAACTAGAAGTCAGTGAAGGGTTTTAAATAATAGTATAGAAAGAAGCTAAAGGAAAAAATAAAGAAACGAAAAGGTAAAAGGAGAGGGAGAAAAACCCAAAAATAAACCAAAAATCCTAACAAAATAACAGTGACAGTCTTTCTCCTCCTTTTTCTTATTACCATCACTATTTCTTATTATCATCACTGCAATTTTCTCTATTTTTATAATATACATTAAGGGTCACAGAAATCCAATGTTAAATCTTTTAAATCGTTTAAAATGTTTTTTTTCTTTACGTTGTATTTACAAACTACATTAACAGTATATATTACCAAGAATAAAAGTATGTACAGTCACAGAAAACATCATTAGACCACCCCTTGTTTTCTTTAATTTTTTGTTCATTTTAATGCCTGGTCCAACTAAAGGTAAATTTGTTTGAAATTAAACTATTATGAGATATTTTTGTTATTATCGTTATATTTGTCCAGAGCTGATATCTATCCATTTAACATGTTTTCATGATAAAAACCAAAATCACTTCAGTTCTTACATCACTATTCATGTCATTGTACTGATAAAAACAGTGCTTTTATGCATTAATGTTTTCTTTTCTGTCTGTTTTAGTCACATGACACACACAGGAGTTAGGACTTAATAGCATAATCATTGTTTTTGATGACTTTGGATGGTCTAATAATTTTTTCCATGACTGTATATATCTCTATTAACAGTATGGATTTCCTATGAAAACAGTATCTATGTTAAACAATATATATATGAACCAGATCCATATAAAAATAGTGCATTTATATTGGATAAATTTTGTTATTGCAGGACAGAAGATTGTCCAAGACGTCCAAGGATGAAACGTAATAGAAAAAGTGTCTAGACAGAGACGCTGAACAGACCCTGTGACGGCCTCTAACGCCTGGACGACAGTGAAATCACAAAGATATGGATGAAAAAGTGTAGATGGAGTGAAAGGATGGATCTAAAACAAGATGTGGAAGAAGACAGCTGACAGTGACGGTTTCATCCTGGAAGGTCACAGTGTTCCGTTCCACGATGACAGGATCGCAGTTCCATTTGTGCCACTTAACACCAACTCAACCTTCACACGAGGATTCTGAGGAACGGGAAAACTCGCCTTATGCTTCATAGGTTTCAGTTGTTTGACACCCCTGCACTAACATATCCTGCAGATATGTTTGGCAGAACAAACATGTGGCCCGGGGGCTAAAACCGACCCACCAAAGGGTCCAATCCAGCCCGCGGGATGAAATAGTGAAAAATAAAAAATTAAACTGAAGATATTAATAATCAAATATAGTAAAATTAATTTTTGGTCAATTCAATCTAAAGTGATTAATGCCACTGGCTTTGGTGCGGAAGATTGCCAGTATGAGACCCAGGTGAACCCCTTTTACGTTATACATCCCAATATGTGTAGCCACAAGGGGGCGCAAGCCTCCTTGTACTGGTCCTGAGCCCGGATGTGTCAGGAAGGGCATCCGACGTAAAAAAAACAAAACTTGTCCAATCAATATGCGAATCTGACTCGTTGTGGTGACCCCCGAAGGGAAGAAGCCGAAACGAAGTATACTATATTAAAAAAAAAAACAAAAAAAAAAACTGTTTCCATTGCAGTTTTGTGAAATATAACAATTCCACAATGGCCGAAAAACCACCTCATGCCAGTGGAAAAACTGTTAATGGAAAAACAAGAATTTGGGCAAAATTATCGTTTTTCGTTAGGTTCATTTTTGCGATGTTTGAGGGTTAATGGAAAAGCGACTCTTGATCTTTATCTCCATCTTCCTCCTGCCACTGAAACCATTGAACTCCTCTTCTTCAGTGTTTTTACATATGCATTTATTCATGAGGGTGTGCGAGTGGAGTTAAACTTAAAACTAGCATCTCCTTCATCAGCTGTTCCACCTGTCTTTAAATTTTGCACTTGAATGGTAGATAGATAGATAGATAGATAGATAGATAGATAGATAGATAGATAGATAGATAGATAGATAGATAGATAGATAGATATTTATGTTAAAACAGAATAAAGATGTCAAATATGAATAAATAATATGTACAATAGGTAATGTAAACAGTCATTCTAAATGGTTTGCGACAGGTGTGAGTGTCTATACTTAAAATCCCTACAGTTACTGACCCTCTGCATCCATCGGAAAAATCAATAAAATAACAGACCTGGTTGATTCAGTCGCTCACAATGCATCTGATTGGCTGCACAACTGTGTTCCTGATTACATCCAATCCCATTCAGCGTTCCATTTTAAGCTTCGGCTCTGCCTACTGGACTCGGTTTGAGTTACAGACACTTTTACCAAACTGTAGGATTCTTTGTTGTCACCTTGGGTGGAATCCAAGGCACTTCTTTGTAGACCAGACCAGACCAGACCAGACCAGACCAGAGTCCTCCTTCCTGATCAAGTTCGTCATGAATGGAACAAAGACCCCACCCTCACCCTGTGAGAAAACAGGGTGTGAGATTGGCGTTAAAGGAACTGGACATCCATCTGAACCTGTGACATAGAACTGCTGTTGGTTCTTAATGAAATAAAACCAGGAGCGAAGGATCCAAATAAGTTCATCTTTTCTTTTTGTTCATCTTTT
This sequence comes from Maxillicosta whitleyi, assembly GCA_029822895.1. NCBI lineage: Eukaryota > Metazoa > Chordata > Actinopteri > Perciformes > Neosebastidae > Maxillicosta > Maxillicosta whitleyi. Next base: position 7,181 of record JAPSES010065755.1, on the reverse strand, counting down.
TTTTTTCTGTATGTATGAAAGCTCTCCATAATTTAAATAAGAATGTCTCATCTTGCTTGATTAGATGACACATTTAAGATGTATATTTAAATGCTTTTTGCATTGTGAAGAAATCAGCTCTTTCTTTTTCTTTTCAGCATTTATATGTGCTTTTCTTCGGCTCTTTTTCATTTACCAGCATTTTTAAAGCACTGTTATTTCCTAAGATTGTGTTAACGCTTAAATGTTCGGCTATAAATAACAGGGTTGATAATACGGGTTTATGATCTGTCGAGTGTGGTACAGGTCCAAAAGTTGAAGTGGTTTTACTCTAACCTGGTGAACACTAAGCGCTAAACTTTAAGGATTTATATGGAAAGAAAATGCAGCTAAAACAGCTGATGTCGATGAGACTTCCATGAACTGAAACACGAAGCTCAGGAATTTCCAGATGGATTAAGGACTGATACCTGGAGGTTATGATCTGGTGTCAATAAATGGACGTTCAAATGTTCCTCCTAGTTTCTAGTTTTTACATAAGCCTAGGTAATTAGGTAGCACTAGGGTAGCCTAGTGGTTAAGGCCACTAAAAGGTCCTTTACGCTATACATCCCTATACCTGTAGCCACAAGGGGGCAGTGTCTCATTCTGCCTGGATAAATACAGAGGGTTGTGTCAGGAAGGGCATCCGATGTAAAACCCTGTGCCAAATCAACATGCAAATGTGATTGGCTGTGGCGACCCCTGAAGGGAAAAGCCAAAAGGAACATTCATACATACGGGAGGTCTCGGGATCCAGATGTGAGACCCCCCCCAAAAGGTGACAGAGAACAAACAGGCCAAGATCCTGTGGGACTTCCACATCCAGACCGATAAGATGGTGATGGTCAATCAGCCTGACATAGTGGTGGATAAACATCAGAAGACAGTGATAGTGATAGATGTAGCAATCCCCAGTGATAGAACATCAGAAGCATGAGCAATACCAAGGGCTGAAAGAGCCCCTCCCCCACCCCCACCCTTTTTTTTTTTTAATTGAAAGTAAATTCAATGAAAACCTGAGCTACAGCATGCCAATTCACACTTAAGATAACATCCAGAACCAAACTGTCAAACATGGGTTAAAATTATACACTTACATGTGCTTGACTGTGTGACGTTTGATCTCTGAGACATATGTTCTATTAAATGTTTGTTAAGTTTTAATAATAATGATGAATTAGATGTTTATAGCACTTTTCAAGTCACCCAAAGCACTTCATATTATTTAGACTTTATTCATTCACTCTCACATTCGTCCATCTAGTGGAGGTAAACTGTGTTTAACTCCTGCAAACTTGCCGGACTACTTTAGTTTCGACCAAAACCGGACCAGAACTGGGCTATGCAGCATCCCACATTAGCATTAGCATTGGCAATTAGCAATTAACCCATTAAGTATTGAATGACTCAATAGCTAACCCATTTACAATTTTTAAAGTGTTTTGGTTTTGTTTAATTCACCTAAATCCATTTTCATCTCAACAACCTTTAGATGACACTGACCAAATTAACAAAACTGGAACTCTCAGATCAAAATGGCTGACTTACTTTTGGGTATTTGTGTGAACTTTTTATACGTTTCTACAAAAAAAAACAAACGAAAAATACATCTGAAAGAAACTCAAGAGGATATCACATTTTCAGCACTTCTGATACATGTGTGAAACTTCAAGTTTTTAACAACGTCTAGCCCCTGCAAATGGGAATGTTTTTAAACAAGGTCTGAAAAAAAAAAAAAATAGGATGAATGTCGGAGAGAATAATCAGCACATGAACACAGACAATCAGAAATAATTGAACTAATGCTCAAACAAACAAACAAAAGAAGCTGAGACATCACAGATGACAACAAAGACGACAACAAACACATCTTCTGCAGAGACGACATGAAAGACTTTGCCTCAAGAGGAGATCTTGAGGCACGCACATGCATATGTAAATACGTCCGCTCACCACATGTGGTCAACAGCACACATTCAGTGCATACGCTAGATGTATTATATAAATGTGCAGAACCACAGTGAACAACAGACAGACTGTAGATAAGTTACATAAGTTAAAGTAGCAGCTGTTTAATTTAGTATTTTCTCATTTTTCCTTCTGTTTGTGGGATTTTGTGAAAAAAATGTCTTGTTTTTTTTTTTTCAACTTCTTGTTTTTACCAGAGAAAAATCAACCAACAGACACTGTGCTATCAGGATTTAATTTGAGCCTCATCCATCCAGATTGGGATTCAGCATCTCCAACATCGGATTTGGAAACTATTTAATTGAAAAAAAAAACAAAAAAAAAACATTATTTATTGTTATCTGTCTTTAATCCCCTTTGACGTTACACTAACTACTGATGTGCACATGCATTTTAAAGGAAATTTTAAGGGAAACACAGTTGGAGGGGACAGTTTAGAATGCTTAATGTAAAAAAGATTAATGAAGCTTAATGTCCAAAAACTGAGATCAATTATCACCAAATTTGTGGACATTTCTATTCACATCCACTTTCACCTCTGCAAAAATAAAAGTGAAAACCCCAATATCATAGATGAGACCGTTTGTAAAGGTTAAAGAATTATCTGTCTGTTTATTTCTTCAGCCTTCAATTTTTTTTTTAGGTCAAATTTAACCCAGACCCAGAATTCCCTCATACTAGTGTTTATTACCAAATGTTGAGTTACAGATTTATTTAGAATGTCTAAATAGACTATCCCACATTAATAAATATATGTAATATATAAATATAATGTTTCAGAGCAGGAAGAGCATATATATATATATATATATATTTAGTTTTACAAATTCGTTTTTGGACAAAAAAAAAAAATATTATCACACAGTATCATCTCCTGTTTTACATAACAATTAAAAACATTAAAAATATTACGATTTATATATAAAATTGACCTGTGTGTCCAAAAATCTGTAGCACCTGTACTAAAGTATAACACTTAAAATATTTTCATTCTTGTGTATTTTGGCAAAATTTATTAAAAGTCATTAAATTTCAGAATAAAAGAATGATGTTTAAGGTATTTTTTACTACTGTCGAATGTCAAAATGGGTCATATTTGAACCAACTAGTATGTCAGGATTAAATAAATGTGTTTTTCGAACATTAAGCCACGTTAAGCTTTTTTACATTTATTAGACTGTCTCCGTTACCTACTCCCTTATTTTGAGTCACCGGATCCACCCCTGTGTTCTGGCTCCTCCCACTTTACAACTTAAGCACTGCATGCATGCATGTATTCATCTGAGTTTGACGTGTTATTTGAGTGCATTTTCACAGGAAAATGTCATCACAGAGAGTGTGTGTTATCATGCAGAAGATAACCTTCATTGCGCGCATGCATACACACACACACACACACACAGCGGCAAAGCTTTGATGTATAGAGAAAATGATTTTCAACCTGCTCAGATCAGAGTGGTTGAGGATTTTCCTCCTGAAAACATGATTAAGTGGTAGATTACAGACTCGGAGGGAAGCAAACTATTAATCTGTCAAACTACTGAAATGAACGACTACCAGGGTTAGATCAGCAGGTGTAGCTGCGTGCGTGACCCTGTGACTGTTAACAAAAAAAACTCATCAGTTCCACATAATACTTCACGCTTTCCTTCCCATCACTGTCAGTCTTTGGATCCTCTCATGATAACACTGGGTGAATTTGCTCCAATCTGACCCGCTTCATTATAATACATTTTATTCAACAGTATCAAAAGGACACATCTTTTGCAGTAATATTCTGCAAAAATCCCTGAGTGTTAATCTTTATTGAACTTTTGTCCAATTTCTTTATCTGACAAACACACAAGGACAACTTCCACAAGGTCAAACTCTCACTCAGGTTTGGATCTCATTAATACTCAGACCTCAGATAGATGTCCCAAATACTGGGTCACAGGGAAATTTAGATTGCAATAAATTAGGATCCAGTACAGAGAGAGAAAGAGAGAGTGGTCTGAATGTATCTATTGTCATTTGCACAAAGCCTTTCAGCTGCTTTTTTCTTTGAATTCTGGGTAAAATGAAGGCTTGGCTGATCATGACAACACTTCAGTCCTTTCGGCTCATTTCAACGAGGCTGTAGACATTTACTTTTAGGCTGAAATTGAACAGTTATGAGAAACTGTACCTGAAAAACATGTAGGTGTCAGGTGTAGGATGTGTGACTGTTGCCACGTAAACAACAGTGGAAGGTCAGATGAATAACTTTAAAGCAGTGATATTTAATGGAATTATGCATTTTCAAACTTGATTGTACCTGATGTTTATAGCATAACAGTTACTACTACTGCGTCGTCCACAGTCATCCCAATTTATCATACATCCCTTCAGTTCGCTGGTACTTTGGGCTCCTGCATCCCTCTTGAGTATGTCCACATATGTTAGTGTGGGATGTCTTCTTGACCGGCGTCCATGCATTGGTTCCGACAGAACCATCTTGCTGGCCGCCAGCTCTGAGTGTCTTTGGCAATGTCCTGCAAGTCTCATTCTCCTTACGACAATCTTATCGCTCACCCTTGGTATTCCCTCATACAGGATTCTGTTGGTTAAATGCGCGCTCTTGTTGATGTTAAGCACTGCACGCAACATCCTGGTGTAGCACCCATCCAGGGACTTTTCTAATGTTGGTTTAAGGGTCCAGCATTCGTTGCCATAGAGGAGGACGGACGTAGAAGAAGTTGAGTTTGACTTGGCGGGGAAGCTTGGAGGTCCATACGCTGCTTCTAACGTTCAGGGCCCTCCACGCGAGTGCCATCCTCACTTTTAGGTCTTGCTCAGTTGAGTTGACCCATGAGCCCAGGTACTTGAAGTCATCCACTTCTTTCAGTACAGTGCCTCCTGCTGTGACCTCAGTTTTCCTTTCGTTTAACTTGAGGCCAACCTTGGCACACTCTAGCTCTACCCTGTTTAGTAGTTCTTGTGCCAGTTCCACTTTGTCGGAGAGCAAACTGATGTCATCCGCGTAGCCAAGGTCTGTGAGAACCTCTGCGGGTTTTCGACTTGACCTCCTTGGTGTCAGTGTGAAGCCAAGTTCCTGCTCTGGTCCGCTGATTTCCTTCCTGAGTGCATGATCAAGGACTATGATGAAGAGAAAGGGGGCTAGTGTGTCCCCTTGCATAACTCCAGTGCGGATATCAAAACAGTTCATTTTAATAAATGACTGAATGAATATTAAACAGTAAATTATGTTATTATTATTAGAAAGGTTTTCAAAATATCACAAAAGCGCATGAATATCAAATAGAGAAGGTCGACTAGAACAATTCCTGTACAGACCGGTTAGTGGACACACACACACACACACACACATATACATATATATATATATATATATATAATTTTTATATACGTTTTTCTCAAGTATTTTCTTATCTTCCAAGATTATGTCCCTTTGACTCTACTCTAAATACTTTATTAAGACTTTCACACACAATGCCAGGTTTTTCAAGCTCTGGAAAACAGTATTTCCAAACATTTCCCTGTGTTCTACATAAACTATAAATGCTCTTCTTGGGTCTGAATTCTTCATTAATTCAACTCCACAGGTCCATCTTCAACCCTATTCCTGAGTAATGACACCAGAAAGGTGGTTTTGAGTGCTGGCCCTTTAAATGCAAATGAGCCATTTCATGTCCCGCCCCCTCCGGGTTGTTGCCTGTGCTGCTCTGTTGCATTCAACCAACAACCGAACATTTTAGGGTAATTAGCTCGAAGTTTGGACAAATTTTCAGTTTTTACAACATCCGCTGCTGCTGATAAACAATTATGACAAACTCGGAGGAATGTTCGTCTGAAGTCTTGACCTTATATGTGCAAATGTTGTGATGTAACTAGTTAATGATGTAACAAATTAAAACAGGTTGTAGACATCCATTAGACTTTATGGGATATAAAAGCTCAGTATGTGCAACCCAATACGTTGTTTATCTGTATAGAACAGACTCAAATATGGACAAAAATGAGTTTTAACGCTCACATCTGCACATACTAAAACTAATAAAACTAAAAGGATTCTAACATAAGTTGTGTTTTTTTTTTTTTCTGTAGTCACGTTGCAGGTTATGACGTGCTGTTGTCTGAACACTTTTCCTCGTTCTCTGTCCTCAACCCAGATCTGAAAACTACGTCTACAGACCCAGATTTATAGATTTACATAACCTTGACTATTCCGTCCTCCTTCCGGGATGTGCATACATGTGTCAGTTGTGTTGTTGTCCTTAAAGGTTTGGAAACACAACTGGGTTATAGGTGTATTTACTCTAAATGACCAGTTATGGCAGGACACTGTCTCCATCAAATATTAGTACTATGTTGACTTTTGTCCCATATGATTTTGCACAATAGGAGACATATTTATAACTATATTCTCGAATCTCCTGTGTAGTTTAGTTCAGTTTCATAAGCTCATGCTCTGTGTGATATTTCCACAGAGTCTTGTGACTGTGAGTATTCCACTCAGTAGTTGTGTTTCCACCCAACAGATGTGTCCCAGAAAAAAAAAAAAAAAAAAAAAAAATGGACCAACACTATTTTAGACTGACCCATTCCACTGTTGTGTCAAACAGCAGAAGTCAATTGTGAAGAAATGTTCTTCAGTGCTGTTGACATATTTTCTATTACAGAATACTTGTTCTTTATCCAAATTCCAAACTTTTCCAAAATTGATATTTCTTTCCTTAAAACCTTGGTTATGTTTAGACTCCAGACAAATGTGACTCAAATCCAGAAAGGTGGTTTTGAGCACTGGCCCTTTAAATGCAAATAAACCACTTTATGCCCCGCCCCCTCCAGGTCATTGGCTATGCTGCTGTAGTTCAACCAACAACTGAACACTTTAGGTAATGAGCTCAAAGTTTGGACATATTTTCTGTTTTTACTACAACCGCCACTGTTGAAAAAACAATTACCATATTTTCCGGATTATAAGTCGCTCCGGAGTATAAATCACACCAGCCATAAAATGCATAACAAAGAAGGAAAAGATATATATAAGTCGCACTGGAGTATAAGTCGCATTTTTTGGGGAAATATATTTGATAAAATCCAACACCAAGAACAGACATATCATCTTAAAATTCAATTCTAAATAACAATAGAATAGAGAACAACAGGCTGAATAAGTGTACGGTATGCTAACGTTACATGACGCATAA
>JAPSES010065744.1:0-11163 GCA_029822895.1 Maxillicosta whitleyi | reverse complement strand
ATAATATAATATAATATAATATAATATAATATAATATAATATAATATAATATAATATAATATAATATAATATAATAGACATTATATACTATCCTGTTGTAGACACAGTAACCGTACTGTGTATCTAAGCTCAAAATGGCATTATCATAATGTGTCGTGATTTGTATCACTCCCATCCGCGCTCGTTGTGTGATTATTTACGCTGTAGTGTGCAGTGCAATCACTATTTGACTTACTGCGTTTACTGGGTGCAGTTCATCATGTGGACATTAGGTGACGGGAAAGCGTTGAGAACAGACGCCTTTAATGTCACGGGCATATACAGAGCATTAAGTCTGATTCAGCAAAGTAAACGAGTAAGTTAGCGTTATTTGGTTAATATCGTGATATAACTTTTGTAGGGATAAAACAGAGTTAAACAGGTTCGTTTAGTGTTATTTTAGGTATATTTCTCAGTGGTGGCACAGCCCGGTGAGTTTAGTTTCAGTTTCCACTTCTTTTATTGTCAAGTCACTAGCCACTCTTAGCTCACTGTTAGCCTTTAACATGTTACTTGACATATTTCTCTCGGTCTGAGACAGATTGGATTTCTCCTTGTTTCCAACAACCGGCCATGAAGATGGTAACGCCCATAGTCCTAGCCGGGTTGGTGTGTCTTTTACTATTCGCTGCCAAGACCCAAGGTTCCGGTAAGAGTTTAGCTTAGTTTCAGCTAATTCACTGCAATTTACTTTAATGTGTTGGATGTGTTTTTGCACATCTGCTAGGTTTTACCCATAGTGTTTGTGCTAGTTATGTCATGGATTGTGTTTTACTTACTCAATCCGCGACCCCGCCCTGTGCCAAACTGACATGTTGATATTCGGGATTACAGGACTGTCAGATAGACAGGATAAGAAAAACAGAACTATATAATGTATACAACAGCAATGCAGCTCAATTAATTAGTTGCAGGAATGTTTTAAAATATAGAAATAGATACAGATCAACGTTAGTCGTCCATTTGCTAAAAAAAACAAACAAATAAACAAAAAAAAACATATCTTGGCAGATCCATCATAGGACATTCAGAAGAATAATGTGTCATTGAAAGGAAAATATCCTATCATTAAATATTGTATAGTATGTAAAATAGCCAACTCTGTATTCTCTTCATTACCACAGAATTTCATGAAATAATATGAATAACAATTCAGGATTAGTAATAGCAATATCACCATTATTAGTAATGAGTAATGACAATAAGAGTTCTTGTTTGATATTTCTTGTCTTTTTTAAATGTCACTAACTCTCCAATATATCTGCAAAAAAAAAACAAAAAAAAAAAAACCCTGCTACTTCCACTAAACAAAGCAAAGATACAGTTTAGCTTTCTGAAGTAATGACAACAAAAACAGGTAGGTTTATATCCTTAGATTAGATAAGATGAGACCTCTATTGAGCCCACAATATAGGGAAATTCACTGGTGAAGATAGCAACAGAAAAAGTGCAAGAAAAATATGTGCATGCATAAACAGTGCAAAAGACAAACAATATATATATAAAAAAAAAACAATATTAGCAATAAGTAATAAAAACTTTATAGGCCATGTAGCTACATTTTTATATAAGAGTAGAATTGCAATAGTCCATGAGACAGGCAGACAACAGAACAGAGCTACAATGTTGTGTTGTACAGTCTAACTGAGGTGGGGATGAACAACCTGTTTGTTCCTTCCTACACTGTGGATGTACCAGTTTGCCATTGAAAGAGCATGTTATGATCACTAAGAGTCTGAACCATTGTTAGTATTTTTGTGTGATTATGAGAACAACCTTGATCCCTCAGAGAAAGCTAATACAACTCAAAACTTTTGATGTAACTGATTACGTCAAGAGTTTTGAGTACATTAACTATATATTTTAATTAAAGTTACCTTTAAAAGTTTAAGTACATGAACTGTATTCTTTAAGTAAGTTAGCTTTAAAACTAAGAGTATATTAACTGTGTTCTTTAAGTAAAGTTAGCTTTAAAACTAAGATAATGACAGGAGGAATCAAACCTACGACGTAAGATTCCATAGCCATATGCGTATCCAACTGCACCATTATCCGGATGTGACTTCTACTGCAGCCATTGGGAAGCGTCCACCCCGTGCAGACTCACTATTTAAGGGTCTGACAAGCCCCAAATTCACCTAGCCTATTTTCCCACTATTTTGGTAGAGTTTTGCACTTTTAATATAATTATAATACAAGCTTACACAATAGTATAAAAATATATGATTAAAATTACAATTTCATATGGGAAGCATCCATGTGGGATGAAACTGTTTGATTTCGATGTGTGCACACAGCATTGTTAGTATGCCACCCACCCCCAACTTGTTTCTTTTTTCTCTGGATTCACCCACCCTCTGCGTTCCGGGACCTCCCGGTTTACAAATTAAGCACTGGATACCAGAGCGAGAACATCGATCGCAACCTGTAGATTTCATCCGCCATCTTGATGAATTGAAAGACTGTGTGTTCCTGAATGTAAACCACGTTGGTGATGTCAGACGTCACGTTTGACAGATGCTCATTGTTTTTTAGTAATCCAGGCAATCTTTACTCAAACTTTACTCTCACCACGAATTAAACGCTGTGATTTAGTCAGAAAACATATTCGTTTATTGTTGGGTCAGCTAAAAAACAGGCATATATCAGGTTTTGAGTCCTGAACAGTTAAAATCAATAAGGGTTTACATGGGACTCTTCTCTGAGGTGCCTAATATTTCTGTCCTCCACTTTCCATATCAAGATTCCCCACAAGTGTTGGACTGGGATTAGATCAGATGACATTCTTGGCTACTCCTTCGGGTCACTGTTGTGTTAACAGCTCATTGGCAGTATTTAGGCAGTCACAAAACATGATGCTACCACCACTATCTTTGATTTAGCCAGAACACACTTTTGTTTGTAGTTTTCACTCAGTGGATCCCATTCATATTTTACTCCACCCAGTCCAAATAAGATGATCTTTGCTTCATCAGACCACCAAACACAATGCCATAGTAGAGATAGTCTGTCTGGGTGACTCACTATCACTCATTATCATTTGGTTCTTGGAAAACGTCTTAATGGCGTTAGCAGTAGTGTCATAGTGTTTTACAGATGGAATTGATTTCTCTATCTCAGTAATTTTATTGTAAATTTACACCCCTTTTTACCAGAGTAAAATGACATATGACAAAGACACAAGTCCTTGTGCAGTATTTTTGAGACATGTAAATCTGTAGCGTAGTGGTGGTTTTACAACTCTTCCAAGGTGAACTCCCTTTTTTTCAGAATTTTTTTTCAGTGTTTTCAGAAGTCTTTGGTTTTGTGGTAAAGCAGTTTTATATGTGCAAACAAATCAGGGAATCATTGTATAGCCTAATACATTTCATGCAGCTGATTGAAAAAAAATATTTTACAAATATTTAAATATAATTACTGAACTTCTTTTTAATATCTAGTGACCTATAAAAAAGTGGGTGATGAAGTTGTCCTCAGACCATCCTCTGAGCCTGATGTTTTCAAGAACATCTTGTGGAAAGATGGTCCTAACATCGCCATGGAGTGGGATGGAGAAAATATTGAATCATATCGACACTTCAGAGGTATATTGCCATGAAGTTAATTAATAATAGGATTTCAGTCAAAGGCTTCTGGATTCATGATAAAATGTTTGGATTTATACTGTTGCCATCTGTGTCGATGTTTTCTAAGTCCGTGGCAGCCTGGACAATTCCAGTGGCGCACTGACCATCAAAAATCTGACTCGAGAAGACAGCGGAGTCTACACACCTCATATTAACAACAACATTGGCAAGCCAATATCTCTCAAAGTGATCTGTGAGTGCATACACTCAGTTCATTAACAATTCATAACAAATGAATGTGTTAGTTGTGTGTTTGCAACTTTTTTCTCTAACAACAGCTCCGGTCCTTAAACCTGACATTTCTGTATCGTGCAATGAGGGGAAGAAAAACTGCACATTTAGCTGTGATGGAGATACTACAGGAGCTGAACCTGTTAATTACTTATGGAAGTTCAATGGCAAACAGAAAGGTTCTTCCAAGGAACTACATCTTACACAGGTACTAAAGGCACTTTAAATCTGATGCTATGATGCTACAAAACTCATTTATGACTCTTATGCCTTGTTTTCCAATTGTCTATTTTATCAATGGAGCTATGTTGACATAAATAGGTTGCATTTTGTTTATCTTTCCATAAGCTGTACAGAACAAAAGGAAGCTGAAATTGGAAAAATAAATAAATAAATAAACATTACATTCAAGGGCAGGTGGATCTACAGAGATCCGGTTTAACAGCAGGTACTATTGACAGTCAGGTAACATGCTAACATTAGCCACCACCAACCCAATCTTTATTTTTCTTCATTCATTTTAAGAATTTAAACTGTACGTATCAACTTATTTTCTCCCATTCCTTATTCTTACATGGAAAGTGGTAGAGTGATAACTGAATGTACATTTTTGAAAGTGGACCCAGAAATAGTAATAAAATGTCAGGGTTTAGCAGAAGCTATAGTGATAAACAATATTAATATAAGGCAATGTAATATATGAGTAATGAGTGTGTTGTTTTTGTTCATATTCATGTCGCACATTGCACACTGGTACATAGGATGAATGGGTGAATGTTGATTATTGTGATATTGTACATAGTTCTACTGAGAAAAACTAATCATGTATTGTCTTGTGTGTAATGATAAAGAAAATAAAGATGCAATGACAATGAGAGATGACTGTGCGACTTTCTGATTTCATACCTCATTGCTAGTGACTAGCAGTTTAATTAAATGTGTTTTTCTTTTGTTTGTTTTTTTGGTCTAACTCAGATTATTTCACTCTACTTTTAGGAGAACAGTGAAAACATAAAGGAATTGATCTGTGAGCTGCAGAACCCGGTCAGTCAAGAGTCCAGTGAACCCTTTCCCATCTCTTTGACAGGGAGTTCAGGTTATAAGACTGGAACGTTTCTGTTGAAACAATCTCTTAATTATTGATTGTCAATTATTTATTAGAAGTAAGGAATATCCTTTTGTGTGTGATGCACTGAAAATGTTCTTACTGCTGTTGTTTAAATTAATCAGAACCTGAGAGTAATCTGAAGATTAGTTCAGGGCTCACAGTCTTCATCTGTCTGCTGGCAGTGGTATTGCTGCTGGTGATTGGACACAAAATGAAATCAGGTGGGAAAAGCAACACATTTTTTGCATTTTATTCACAATAACAAACATTTTATACACATTTGAATGAGTTTCCATGTGATTTATTAGCCATTTTATGCTTGTAATTTAGTTTTACTCTTTCTGTTCCTCTTCACCTCTAGGAATGTGGTTCTTCCAAAAAGGTAAGGTATTGTTGAAGCTGAAATAACAAAATACATATACTAATCAAATATGTTTAAAAAATTATATCAACCTGTAGTGCTGGTGTTTGTGGGGTATGGTGATGGTATGGTTTTCTCTTCATGTGTCATAATATTTTCATGTATAAATGTGGAAAATACTTTTAAAACCCTGCTGACATTTTTTTTCTCTGTAGAATCAATGCCATGGGAAGCAGGTAACTCTATCAATATACATTTTCTTATGTTAAAAATCTGTTCTTATTTTAAATATTGGCAATGTGACTTGTACTGATTTTTCTATTTTTTGTCCTCTCCAGACTTCTGGAGAAAGACAGAGAGGAAGCGTAAGTTAATTATTCATTTGTTAACACCCTCCCTCCTTCCCTCCGATGTTTTACTATGACAATGTTCACTCTTATTCATCCTTCAGAACCAGATGCTGTTGACTCCAACGGCACAACTTATGAAGAGAAGGGAGCTGCCGATGGTAAAGTACAGCTGAATTTAATCATTGACACTTTTGCCAATATCACTTATTCACTCATTAACTGTGATTCTTCAAGCACATTCCAGAGAGAGTATATGGTATTTTAAAATAAAGAGGCAACCACACAATAGAACTGTAATTATAATGTTATTGTGATCTACACTGATGAATCAATGAAGTTTTATTTATATAGTGCCAAATCACAACGAAAGTTATCTCATGACACTTTACATGTAGAGCTGGTCAAAACCAGACTCAAGCCAATTTACAGACACCCAACAGAATCCTCCAAGAGCAAATCGTTGGAAAAAGTGGTGAGGAAAAACTTATTTTTATCAGGCAGAAACCTCAATCAGACCCTGACTCCTGGAGCATAGTCATCTGCCTTGACCAGTTGGGGTTAAAGAGAGAGGGTAAAAGGAAGAGAGGAAGATGGATTTAGGGTGGGGGGTGGGGTGGGGGTGGGGCACATGGATACATGTCATAGGTTATTCCAATAGTATTTTGCTAGTTCTGATCAACTTGAGATTGAATTGATCTATATGGAACCTGAATTGAAATGGTTTTTACACCACTGATTGTTTATCTTCAGTGTCATTTTTGCATTTCACATATTCTTCCCAGGGGCCTGATTGGACCCTTTTGGTGGCCAGATTTGGCCTCCGGGCCGCATGTTTGACACCTGTGCCAATAGCTAGAACAAATAACTGTCAATACTATTATTAGAGGTTTCTATTACTGTAACTGTTGGTACAAATAATAGAAACCTCTATGATCTATGTAACTATATAATAAACACTCAACTATATGGATAAATAAATAATGATGGAGGCAGGAGTGAAGTATGTCTAGATATGATCCAAGGAAAAACCTGGGAGACAATAAAGCACACAGACTTTGGGGGAAGAAGTCAAGTCAGTAAAGCATACAGTTGCAGAAAAAATGCCTGGCATAACTACAAATTAAAGGTTTGGGCAATTATAACAAACAAAAAGTAGCTCAAAAGTTTTATTTAAGAGCTGATATCTAGCCATTTTCCATGGTTTCTGCATAATAACCAAAATCACTTAAGTTTTTACTTCAATATCTATGGCACTGTACTGCCAAAAACAGTGCTTTTAGGCATTCCATGTTTTCTTTGTTTTTTCTTTCTGTCTGCTTTCTATCTTATCTGTTCTGTCACAATACACACAGGAGTTAAAACTTTATTGCACAACCATTGTTTTTGATGACTTTGGATGGTCTAATAATTTTTTCTGTCCCAGTATTTGTAGGGACATGAATAAAGTAAAAGATAATGATAATGTTACAGCTACAGGTACAGGCTGTTGTGAGGAGTGCAAACTTTCAAAATGACACACATACTTTTACCTTATTAATCCACTTGACCTTTCCCTTATTGTTAAAGCTGGGCACCATGACCAAAAACATGTAACCTTAGGTCAGTGTTATGGACCATTTATGACTGTAATTTTTTTTTTTCTGGAAACAAGAACTAAGTATCAAACATGATTCAATAATACTCTTTATTTACTAAAACTATTTGCCGTATATGACTGGAAACTGTCCAGGCAATGGTATAATTAGCACTCAGAGACAATCAAGAGGCATACAAAAAATATTTTTACATATATAGGCTGTAGCTGATTATAAGTCGCAAGTGTCCACATTGTAGCATGACATATTTACACAGAAAGATTTTTTAAAAATATTTATTTACATACCTTAACTGTTTTTTCTCAATCAGCACCAAATTTGGGGCCCCAGGAACCACCACAACCCCCCCTCCCCCCAGGTGCAATTGTGGATTCTTCAGAAAATATTGCACATGCACAGTTTCATTTTCTTCATTCATAACATATAAAATTAAGAACACCAGAGGGAGTACAACAATGAAGTACTACACAAGTTTAATATGGACAAGACAATCTCTTGACCTGGTGTTGTTGGTATTGTTGTTATGGGTGTTGTGGCCGAATCATTTAGATTGCATTTCATTTTATATCTTAGTGTCAACCATGTTTCTATTGGCACCCCTGAGGAGGACGCACAGTACACCGGTGGAGAAGGTTTATAGTGTGCTTTTCCTTTAGATTGCAGAGGCTAAGACAGGCTCACCTTCTCTCAAGGAGTTGACACCTGTTGTGGCTGGGGCATCATCATCCTCGTTGACATTTTCTGAAACTGAGTGGGAGTCATTTTATATATTAGCTTTCCTAACACTTGCGCAACATTTTGAACCAACATCGACCCTAGGCTTTTGGGACAATGTATAATAGTAGTTATGAGAATAGGGCTTCTATCACAATTATGTGGCAGCCTACAAAATGACAGGTTATTTCATTTCGAAATATTTGATTTAGGCTACTATCACGGTGGTATAAAACTGAATGGGATAACAAGTTAGCTGTTGTTAATTGTCATATTTGGGCTCACCTTTCTTGGGTAAGAAATTGGTAAGCAATTGCTTTCCTTCCTCGTGTTTTCTCTGCCTTTCTTTTCTTTTCTGAAACCCTGACTATTTCTTTGAAGACATTATCCATGTTGGCTAAGGGCTGCGTTTCATGCCAAGTATGAAAAAATCCATTGCGCATACAATCAAAAGTCCACGAGAGGGCGGACTAAACCAATATGCATTGATAATGGGGGTGTCTGATATAGATTATATGTACTATTTGCAGGCTGGGAAATATATTTCAACCAATGCATTCCCAGAGAACACTGAATTTGCATGAAATACCAACATACATTGACATTATTTAGGGAAAAAAAAGAAAGGGGAAAAATAGACTCCTTTTGGAACCCTCCCAGCCAGGGGCCCCACCTGTAGTCAGGACCCCCTGAATCAGTCGTACTTTACCCCCCTCTACGACACCCTTGCCCTCAATGTCACTTTCATCTCTAGGCAAATTTGCCCTGTTCTTCCTTCATGGACATGCAGATTGATTGCTTTTAACTGAAAAGCTGCACCATTATTTATCTGTGTGTTTTCCATAATGATGGTGTGTGAATGAGTGAGAATGATCTTAAAACTTGTGTCTTCCTCGGCGCATCAGCTCTTCCACCTTTCTGTCTCACTTTTGCGCTGCCTGCTAAGAGCACCCCCTGGAGGCCATTAAAACAGCTCTTTTAAAAAATCGTAGTATAGACAGCAGGATTCTAAACATCGAAAAAAAATAGCATCTCAGAATCCAGAAAATATGGTATTACTAGTAGCAAATTACATTTTGATAAAAAAAGCTCTCCACAGAAGAAATTTGATCTAGCAATTTGGGGATTTTTCATGTTTTTCATCAAGGAAAACCTTGATTAATAAAATCAATTTGAAATAGTGCCCAGCCGTACTTATTCTTCATGTTCTCTTTAATAGGAAGAGACAAATAATGCAGCGCAAATTTTTATCATCTGTCAGTCAGAATATCTACATGCACACTTGTATTCTACTATTATTCGAAGACAATATTGTGAAATAGGCCTTTTTGCAAATGGACCATTTACTGACTAAGATGTGGGATAAGCTGGTTGTACTGTGCTGGTATTTCTTTGATAAGATTGAATATGTGTAATTGAATTTGTGCTCACTGAAATAAATTGTAAAGAAGGGCAGAAAGACATATATTCTCTTTTTATATATAATGATTTCTTTTTTCAAGGGAATAAAAAGATATGATAATAACAAAACCTAAATAAACAGGTTGAGAATAACACCTAATTACTTTAAATATCAATTATATTTATTTTGGCATGTGAATATTTTAGCTGTGACTCTTCTTTTTGTCTTTTCCCAGAGGAGATGCCAATGAAGGCCTAATGAGGGACCACTAGAGTAACACCAAGACCATGAATACCACCTAGATGTTTCATGAATATTTTTGTGTGTCTTTAAATGTGATGACATAGTGTGAGTCAGTGTCAGAGTGTGTTTGTTTTCTGGCTCTACCCAACATCATTCTCCTGTTACATTGAAAATGCCACAGATACGTTGTTATTATACCCTTTTTCAGAGACAGAAATTTTAGACAATACAAGGAAGCACTGCAAAGTGTGATTTTCTTTACCTGATGGTTCCTTGATCATGTTAGACCACAGGCTGAGGTGGACCTGGCGTGGATTAATACTACTTCACGGTGTTGGAGGACAGAATGAGTGTACTTGGACGAAATTCAGAGTAAAAAAGGGAAGTCATTGTATGGTTTGGGTGTAGGCGCAGCCAACAATCAGAGGTTTGTTTATATTTGCTCACTGCTCAGCAACAGCTAAAAATCCTAGCAAGTATCATAAACCAATGAGCTTTACATTTCCTTGTTTAATGCATCTCCATCTTTGAATTAATGTTGATGCAGGGTTTTAAAACACATTTTCTGACTCAAATTAATAGTTGAATTATCCAATATTGATTAATTAAATCCTGAGATAATGAGGAATAAAAGGCCACGTCTCACTGTTGTTGATACATTAGTAGGCATTTTAAGGCTTCTGAAATGTGTATATTTTCTGTTTTGTTTTTTAATCTTTGACAGAGAACATTATTTGGGTTGTGAACTGACATTTATTAGTACTATTTCAGAGGGTTCTTTGTACAGTTTTAAACATTACATCCAAGCAAAACTTGTAACTGAAATGATACTAAATTAATCTGAATTGAAAGTTGAATTGAATTAAGAAGTTACTGGTCATAGTTTCTGTGTATAGTTTTATATCCTGATGTTGAAATGTATGTTAATGTGGTTTTCTGTTGGTAAAAGGTATCCAGTTTTCTGAACAAATCCTTTGTTGTGATGCTTTGACAAAGTTTCACAGAAGTACGTACATGGGAGCAAAAGACTGCACAGCACTGATATCAAACAAATTACTGAAATGTGTGAAATCGCATTAATCCAATATCAGATGAATATTTGTCTGCGGGAACACTCAATCTAAGGTTTAATATGCAGCGGTAGCTGTTAAATAGAATATCTGATTTATCTGTCATTTAAATAATAATGTATTTCAAATGCATTACAGATATTTTAATTTTATTAAAATTGGACCAATGTTATAATGTAGTTTAATTTACATAATATAAATACATAATTGAATTGGTACAATCTAAGAAATTGTATTGGTCCAAACTAATTACATTGGTTCAACAAAATCAAATTAAATTGTTTGCATTGATCTGACTTCATTTGATAAAAATTAACCCAAACTGCTTTTTAAAAAGTTAACATATTCATTATGTTATTGCTCTTTACTGTTTTTTTTTTTTTTTTTTTTTTTTTTAAAAACTAACATAATGGAAATATAATGA
>JAPSES010065723.1:0-11164 GCA_029822895.1 Maxillicosta whitleyi | reverse complement strand
TCCCTGCTCAGACACCCCCCTCATGGGGAGGAGGAGGGGGGGTGGGGGGGTGGGGATCAATGCTGCCAGCGCCATGCATCATTTGTCACAACACTGCCCTCTCTTTAATGAGCTTGTCTGGCTTCAGCTCTTTCTTCTTTTTCATTCTCCTCTTTTCCTCCTCACCTCTCATCCCTTGTTCACATGACTGTTTCAATCTATCTTTTTACTTGGCTCACCTGCATGTACAACCACTTTCTTCCTACTTGTTCCACTGTCAGCTGTCTCTGACTCTCTGTCTATTTCGGTAATGATACAGGTAGTGTGCTTTAAAGACGGCGCAGATTACTACAGCAGTCCTGTGGGTAATATTGTCAGAGTGGCTTCTTCTCTGTGATAAATGTGTGATGGCAGTAAAACTTGCTTAAGTAATGATGGTAGATGAGTAGTTTTCATGAAGCTTGAGCAGCTAATCTGTCTTAAGCGGTCCAGACGAATTGCTGTGTACTACTCTTTATGTGTGTGTGTGTGAAAGAAAAAGGGAGGGAAGAGCTGCAGTGACTCTATTAACAGATATATGTAGCGCTGCTTCTTGTGGGTCTGCCCGAAGTCACCTTCCTTGTCCAACAAGAGGTGATGTATGAGCCCAAACATAACATCTCATCAAGCACGAGTGCTTTGTTTTCACAGTGTGTTAGTCTATATAAGCTGTGGAGGATGTTGATTTGTTAGGTTCTAACTATAGAAAGTTACCTTCAGTGTGACACTAGTTTGTGCTGCGTTCAATAACAGGCCTTTTTTAGACTAAATACTCCATATGTGCCTTTCCCAAACTTAGTCAGGAGCTAAAATGGTTTGTTGAGCTGTTTTTACTGGGTCACCAATATTTTGTGAGTAAACTGCATAAAAATAGTATGATATGTGACTTCCTTCTCCAAACTAGAACAACATATTTCTGGAAGAGTTTATGTTTTTTTGTTTTTTTTAGTCATTTGCAAGGCAGTAAGAAATGTAAAATGATGTAAAACACAAAATAGGACAATTACATGATGAAGAAAAATAGAAGTGACAATGATGACAGTCATGTTTTTTTTTTTTTTTTTTTAATTTAGGTTATGAGGTTCCATGTAATTTAGTTTTAGTTTTAGTTTCTGGCTGGAAGTGAAAAAGTCAGAACCACTGCTCTGGTATGATTTAGTTTTCTGACAGTAAAAATACTGTGTGCAGTCCAACAAAAGTTTGGTATGTTCGTTTCTAGGGATGGGAATTGAGAACCGGTTCTTTTTGAGAACCGAATCCCAGTAGCTTGACTCCTTGGAATCGTTTGCCTGCTTCATGATTCTGTTTTATCAATTCCACCTTCGTTGAACAAGCGCGATGACATCATGCATGCGCTGCTTTATTTTGATCAGAACGTAGCCAACATGGTGCTGAGGCAGAAACAGTCTAAAACAGTTGACTCCAGATTCACTTCAACCAACAACTGAACATTTGAGGTAACTGACTCAAAGTTTGGACATATTTTCACATATGTATGGACTACAACCACTGCTGCTGATAAACAATTATGGTGTACCCGGAGAAATGTTTGTCAGAAGTCTTGACCTTATATGTGCAAATGTTGTGACATAACTACTTATTGATGTAACAAATTAAGAATGAATTTAAACAGATTGTGAAAATCCACTGGATTTTTGCTAAAATGAATATAAATATAGTTTTGCAGCAGCTGGAGGGTTCATATTCAAACTTTATGAACTATTAGGGTCCAAATACACATTAAATGAACCAAAGACTAATAAAAGTGGGTTTAGATAAATATGAGCCAGTTAAGTAAAAATAATAATGCTTACTTTTGATTTTACTCTATTACATGTTGTGGCAATTGTCTGTACTTTTTATTCCACTACATTTCTACAATTTATGCTGTAACTCATTACATTTTATGAATAAAATTTCCTCAAAATCTTGAATGAAAAAAAAAAAAAAATCCTACTGATTGCATTGTGGTGTTGTTTGCCATTGCCAACCAATCAGGTGGCTCTATTAGACTCATCCACAGAATTATAAGTTAGAGTACGCACAGTATGGCAGAGAGCACACACAATAAGGTCACCAACCTTTCCAGTACACATGTACTGTGTCATTAATTATTATTATGAGCAGTGACATCAGCAGAGGCATAAGTCAGTATAACTACATTCTTTATCAAAATGACACAGCCCTGACGTTGAGACAACCCATTGTGTGAATACTTTTACTAAAAAAAATACATTTAAAAGTAAGTATTAGCAGTAGTCCTGGCTGTATAACGTATACTGAATTATTTTTAAGTCAACATTTAATATACCCTCTTCAGTTGTATCTGAATTTCCCCCCCCTCAGATGGTGAATCCATGTCCCGCCCCACTCTGCCTATAATTGGCTTGTACTCGCTGCCTTCACTGATTAGATTGGTTAAGTTTAGACATGAGGACTGATAAACCAATCAAAGGTAGAGTAAGGCGGGTCATTCCAAGGAAAATATTGTTAACCTCTGGAAGCTGAATGACAGGTCACCTGCACGTCTTATTAAATGATGTGTGATTATTGGAAATGTGACTGAAAAAGGCAGAATTAACGTCTCAGATGAAACGTTTCAGAATGAGTCACTGTTTTAAACTTACTGGACATATGACTGCACATTTACAGGAGAGATTTTATCACCAATAGTGAAACTGTGAGTAGGCTAATGTTATGAAAGGATAATGTAATGAAAGGCTAACATTATGAAAGGCTAATGTTTCGACAGGCTAATGTTACAAAAGGCTAATGTTATGAAAGACTAATGTTTCGAAAGGCTAATGTTACAAAACGCTAACATTATGAAAGGGTAACGGTAACGCTGCATGTTTCGGCAGGCTAATGTTACAAAAGGCTAATGATATAAAAGACTAATGTTTCAAAAGGCTAATGTTACAAAACGCTAACATTATGAAAGGGTAACGTTATGAAAGGCTAATGTTACAAAAGGCTAACATTACGAAAGGGTAACATTATGAAAGGCTAACGGTATGAAAAGCTAATGTTATGAAAGGCTAACATTATGAAATGCTAATGTTTCAACAGGCTAATGTTACAAAAGGCTAACATTACGAAAGGGTAATGTTATGAAAGGCTAACATCCTATTTTTGCCTCATGTTGAACACATTTGACATTCATGCAGGTGCTCATGTGACCAGTAAAACCGAAAAAACTGCTCCTGATCAAGTCATGATAATGTTATAATAGTGAGCAAATACTACTGATGGATTTTTAGGTAAACTAAATAGATTAGTCTTAGATGTCATTTCTAAAACAGGACTTTTTATCTAGACTACTTGGGGAAAAAAAGGCAAAAATTGGGAGTATACCCACTTCTCCAGGGACCTGGTATTATGTACTTTTACTTAAATAAGGTTGTTGATGTAGTACTTCTACTATGACTTGAGTATACGTATACTTTGCAGGACATTTGTACTTTTATTAAAGCACTAAGCTTCAGTACTTGCTCTACTGCTGAGCAAATGATGCTAAGGATGTTAATTTTTCATTTACTGGGTATATTAACTTTTATCATTTTAGGGATGCAAAAAAGAGTTTTTTTTATTTTTTTGTTTTATTACGTTCACATTTTACACCAGTTTATACCATCACGCAGAAACTACCGGCATCACTGAGTTGACCTTAATAGTTAGTTACACTTAACCAGCTGTGAAACCTGCTACTATCTGATACTCATACTGTAGTATTTAGTGGCAGAAATATCACCAAGTTGTTGTTTTTTTCATTTGTGAATAACCTCCTGTGCTTATCATCAATAGTTGGCAAATAAATGACCACACATTCACAGTGACAACACATTTTCTTAATATGCTTGTTCTCCCCATGTCTGCGTGGGTTCTCTGCAGGTACTCTGGCTTCCTCCCACCCTCCACAGACGTGTGCTTAATAGGTTAATTGTTCAATCTAAATCGCCCGTAGGTGTGAATGTGAGAGTGAATGGTTGTTCGTCTGGATGTGTCAGCCCTGTGATGAAGTGGCGACACGTCCAGAGTGAACCCTACGTTCACCTGAAGGTACCAAGGATAGTCTCCAGCACCCCTGAAACCTCCACAAGGATTAAGTAGAAAGATGTTAGGATGGAAGGTGAAATCTGTTTTTGGCAGGTTGGGCTTCTGTTATTGCACAAACAACACAAGTTTACGGCCCAGTCCTGATTGAAGCAGCTACATTAGTGTTTGAGGTTTTTAGTGTCACTGTCTTACTGTCTGTTTTTCTGACTGTGGAGCAACCAGGCTGAGCGGAGAACACAACCGTTAATTATGGAAAAAAATAGTTACCATAATCCAAATGGACATGCATTAACAGAAATGCTTATGCATTTAGCTGCATTATTTGACTCATAAATAAAATGATTATTGTTATTGTTATTGTTCTTATTAGTGACTGCTCATTCTTTGACTTAATTCAAATTAAACAGAAAAATACATTTGAGATTTCATTTTCCAAACATGCCCCAACAAATAGTTACAAAAATTTAATTTGAGATCTAAAATTCCAAAATTAAAAAGCATTAGCAGAATGCCCCAAAAAATAGTTACAAAAATTTAATTTGAGATCTAAAATTCTAAAATTAAAAAGCATTAGCAGAATGCTTTTTAATTTTAGAAGGACATTTCCAGCTATTATAATCACACATGTAAAAATTGTCTGGATTCCTGATTATATATATAATATATTTGGTTATTAACTATGGAGGCATATAGTTACCATAGTCCAAATGGAAATGCATTAGTAGAAATGCTTTTCCATTTTATGCATTTAGCTGCATTATTTGACTCATAAATAAAGTCATTAATAAGCGTTTTCATTTCCTTATTCGTGTTGCGCATTTAATGACGCTAATCAAAAACAAAACCGGAGGACAACGACAACAACAATAACAACAACAGGTGAGGTGAGGTGCGTCATGAAATGTGCTACATGAATAAGGAAGGATTAAAAGGATTAAAAAGCATTCAGCTAATGCTTTTTAATTTTAGAATTTTAGATCTCAAATTGAATTTTGGTAACTATTTGTTGGGGCATTTTTTGAAACTGAAATCTTAAATGTATTTTTCTTTTTAATTTGAATTAAGTCAAAGAATGAACAGTCACTAATAAGAAAATGAAAATACAGGTTGGATGATTTATTAACAATATGAGTCAAATAATGCAGCTAAATGCATGAAATGGAAAAGCATTTCTACTAATGCATTTTTATTTGGATTATGGTAACTACATAAAGAACTATAAAAGAGCAGAACATTTAACAATAATGTTTGATTCCTTCAGTTTTGATCAGAAACAGGAGGAAAAAAAAGGTCTGAATGGGAACAGAAGCTTCAGACTCACTTTTCTAATTCCTCTTCTTTCTAGGTCATTATTCTTTTGGACAGATCTTTATCTTCTACGCTTCTTTTTTCCTCCTGCAGCACTTTATGTCAAAGGGAACGACGTCACCAAACTGGCATCCATGGCTAAGCTAAAAGCGGGTCGACTGGCCAGGGAGTTGGCCGACAGCTGCCTCCAGTACTGGGGAGGGATGGGCTTCACCAGTGATGTCCTGGTCAGCAGAATTTACAGGTGGGACTGAAACAATGGGCCGGAAAAATCCCCCCTGGCTCCACTGATCCGACAGCAGCACATCAATCACACCTTTGCACTTAGGTCGAGTCATTTCAAACACGGGGTTCCACGCACAACAAGCCCCGCCCCTCACATATGTTGTAGCTTATTTTGGCATCGATCCAGCTGATGTCATCAAGTCTATGCGTGTGCTAATATCAGCGTATCAACTATATCTGTACATGTGATGAGTTTGAAGTAAATTGAAACAAAATAGTAAATGGGAGAAAAAAAGATGTTGAAAATGTATTTTAAGTGAACTTTAATTACCAAAAATTACAACAAATGTCCATAATTATTAAAAGTACCACTACAAATACAAGTGTTTACAGTGGATATAATACTACTGCAGCTGACAGTGCAAATAATAGACTCCACTACCGTCTATGTAACTATAGAATAAACAGTATCACATTATTGTCATATAAACATTTTATAACCTTAATAACCGATGCCATCCATCCATTATTGGATGGATGGCATGTATTTTAAAAATGTAACTTTAAACTACTTTTTCCAAAATGTAATCACATTTATTGTGGGTCTGTAAACTCAACTTGGTGTGAATTCATGTAGAATTGTGCCCATATAGGAGAAATTATTTTTTTAATTAATTAAAAAATTTTAAGTTTAACCTACTTTTCCTAAAATATAATCACATCTTTTCTTACTCACTGGCAGTCTAGAAACCCAATTTGGTTTGAATTCCACTAAAAGTTTTGCTGCTAAAGTCTTAACAAACAAACTAAACCAAACACAGTACCCCTCGTCTCCCCTCTAGGGGGCGGAGTCACACAAACGTATACGCTAACCATCACAGCTCTTATAAACTTACATTCTACCTCGCCTCCCAACTTGTGTGTAGAGGCGGTGTTACCATGGTTACAGAAACATCTCCACTGGCCAGGGTATAAATAAAGTATGTGGTCATGTATTTTACCAGGAAGTTAAATATAAGTTAGAATCAGACTAATTAGATCACAGGTGTCAAACATGAGGCCCGGGGGCCAAATCCGGCCCGCTAAAGGGTCCAGTTCGGCCCTTAAGATGAATTTGTTTAAGCAAAAATTACCCTAAGATATGAACAATCTGTTTAGTTCAGGTTCCACATTCAGACCAATTCAATCTTAAATGGGTAGAACCAGTAAAATACTAACATAAATAATGACAACTTAAAATTTTTCTCTTTGTAAATGTAAACATTTTCATGTATTTACACTAAAACAAAGTATAATTTCTCAAAAAATGTAAATAACCTGAACAAATATGAACAACTTGAAATGTCTTAAGAGAACTAAGTAACTAACTTTACTAATATTCCTGTTCCTTTACTAATACCTGTTATTAAATGTTTTGAGTATTTGTACATTATAATGAACATGTGAAAATGATGAACTGAGACAGAATATTGTTAAAATTACAGGGGTTTTTTCAGTTTGTTTATGTCATTCACATTGAAAGGACAGTTTGTAGATGTAAACCTTTTTATAATATATACTTTTTTTTTGCTCTAAAAACAAATAGAAGCATTTGGAATAGACATTTGTATAATTTTATGTTATTATTTTTGCTTTTTTGGCCCTAATCAGATCAAATTTATCTGAATGTGGAACTGAATTAAAATGTTTGACCCCCCCTGAATTAGATAAACAACACATGATGAAGTGAGAAGTTTGTGGATTCTTCTGTCGTTCCTCTGTTGGGTCGTCTTGTATTTTATGCTCTGCTGACATCTAGTGACGGGGCAGATAACGCCCCCCCAACCAGCTGTTCAGGATGCACAGACTGTTTTCATAAAAGCAACATTTCAGTGTTTTTGTTCTGATCATTATGACAAACAGACCGTGTTTATACTAACAGTGTCTTTTCTACAGGGATTTCAGGTTATTGTCCATCGGAGGGGGGGCTGATGAGGTCATGCTGGGAATCATCTGCAAGTACATGGACACACTCCCCAAGAACTGATGGAACAGGCGCCCCCCTCCCCTGAGACTGAAGCCACAACACCTAAGTGCAGTTCAGCCGTCCGATTGAAGCAGTAAAAAAAAACAAAAAAAACAATGAAGCTATTTTTGATTTTGTCTTTGTTTTGACATTACTGTATGTGATCAGATATAGCAGATACTTGATTTTTCTTTTTTTCTGACCTCAAAAATGTGAGATTTATAGTCACAGAAAGAAAATATTAGACCACATCATCAAAAACCATGGTTATTCAGTCCAGTACCAACGCCTGTGTGGATCAGGTGACTAGAACAGAAAACATGGAATGTGTAAAAGCTGTTTTTGTCAGTTCAATGACATAGATATTAATGTAAGAACTGAAGTGATTGTTTTTTTTAATCAAGAAAACATGGAAAATGAATAGATATCAGCTCTGAAATTCATCTATTATTAGCTGTTTTTGTTATCATTATACTTTATTAAAACGAACAAGAAACTCAAAAAAACGAGTGGTCTAATAATTTTTTCTGTGACTAATCTTACGTTGTGTACTTTTATAGTACGTTTGTTTAGGAATATATATTTTTAAATGACTAGGTTAAACAATTTGTATCATAATTAACATTGTGTAACATAATGTATGAGACTGTTCTTAATGTTTGTACTCCATTCTCTGTGAAACTGTTTTAACATGAAAAACTACGGGATGAACAGTCGGGTAAATCATCATAAAATGTGTTTATTTACATTAAAAACATTTTTACAACAAAGTTTAAACAATAACGAATTCAGTTGAGGTTATTATGTACTGTTTAATTAATGCTGAAATGGATCCTTTCATTCATAAACGCAGATTCACTGTTTCCTATAGGTTTAATCTATAGTATAATGAATGTTGACACAAGTAAACTACAGTTGTTACAAATACGACGCCTTCTGTCTCAATCCAGTCCGTTTGGCTGATATCATATGTTCCGTAAACTGTCTATGTCTACTTCAGCTGTAGATATATACAGTATACATATATTATACTTGACACTATCATCCATCAGCTGAAATCTTTAGTACTTTTCTGTGTCTATGCCTATTAGCATGGACTTCAGGGCTCGATTTTGTACACAAAGAACGCTGCACATGGAAGGTTGGGTCACTTTTATCCAATTATTAATCATAACGATCCTGCCCAGTTGTCGCCATCATCATCATCATCGCTGCATTGGCCTGATTTAGAGAAACGTCAGCATGGCACAGAGTGGGCGGGAAGATCTAGTGGTAAAGGGCAAAGTCCTGCGGGGTGTCTCCTCTCTCCCATCACCTCAGTTTGATGAACCAGTACAAGACAAAAAAGACAAAAAAACAGAAAAGCAGCATGTAGCACAAGAGTTTGGTTTGGCTGCCTCTGGACAACTGCTTCACTCTTCCAATAGTAGCACCAAGCAGGCCGCCTGTCGAGTCAAAGTCCGAGTCCTAGTGTGGGAAAGAGGGATAAAAAAGTCCAAAGTCTGGCAACAAGGCTTTAAACAAGGGGTGTCAACCATGTGGCCCACCAAAAGGTCCAATCTGGCCCATGGGATGAATGTGTGACGTGTAAAAATTACATTTAATATAGTCACAAAAATGTTAGTTCAGGCTCCATGCACAGATCAGTAAAATATGATCCTAATAACCTTTAAATACTCACAACACCAGATGTTTCTCTTTCTAAATGTAAATATGCTCATGTCATTTTCCTGTATTTACACTCAAACTGTAATTTCCCAACTAAAGTAAATAACCTGAATATGAACATCCTGAAATGTCTTAAGGGAAATGTAGTTTTACCAGTATTCTGCCTGTTATTAAATGTTTTATGTATTTGTAGATAAACTGTGATCTGTACGTTAATATTGTTAAAATTGGACTTATTTTTCTTAAGAAATTTTGGGTTGTTCATGTCATTCACATTGTTTTAAAAATGGTTTATAGATGTTAACAGTTTATCATGTCAGGAAAGATTGGAGTTGACATTATTTATATATAATTATGTTATTATCTTAGTGGTCTGGCCCACTTCAGACCATATTTAGCTAAATTTGGCCCCTGAACTGACATGAGTTTGACACCCCTGCTTTAAACAGAACCAGGCCTAATACTTACTACACATTACATTAAATCAAATCACAGCTTCAGGAATGAATTAATCCTTTACATTAAGGTTATTTAAACATTCATATGCTTTAACTTCATCAATGCTCCTGGACTCAGCAGGTCCATAAAAGTGTGGATGTTGGACCACCAGATGAAGACCCTGTCATGACCAGAACAATCTGGAAACATCTGGAGGAACATGGATGATCCAAGCTATCCAACATGACTGAGCTTCTTGAATTTCTCTGACAGGAGTCGTCCAACAGTAACGGTGCAGAACCAAGACACATGAAAGCTGTTACTGAAAATCAGGGTTATTCCATTAAATATTGATGTCTGAACATTAGTTTGTGTTGTTTAGAAATGAATATGAGCTGGTTTTATTTGCATTATTTAAGGTCTGACAACACTGGATCTGTTTGTTATTTTGACCATGTGTCATGTTCTGCAAATACATGCTCTAAACAAAAAAAATAATAATTTGTAATTTGGGCAAAATATTGTCAGTGGTTTAGAGAATAAAACAAAAATGGTAATTTTACTCCAACACATGTCTATAAATGGTGAAATCAGAGAAAGTGATCATTTTTGCAGTGGTCTCTTATTTTTTTCCCAGAGCTGTAAATGCTCAAAAGGTGATTTTAAATAAATTTTTGATCTGGATGTTAACCTTCAATTGGCCAGCCCCAGTTATGAGTCTAAATATTTATCCCTTACACTTCATTGTTAAACTCCAAACTCACCATCTCATCCAGCATTTTATTTTGGTACTTTACTTCCGTTCCTATGTCGATAGACAGCTGTAAACATCAAAAACAAAATAACAGATTAGGTGCCATTACCTAAAACCTGAGGATTATATGCAACACGTTTACCAGCTACAATATAGAGGTTAAACATGGAATAGAGTATGTACTGACAGGATAACTTACACTTTTTAAAGCGGTGACTTTAGCTCTCAGCCCCTCCTGAAGATGCTCATTTTCTTCCTCATATACACTGTACCCACTAGCTACGTAGTTCCCAGAGCTGCCTTCACCTGTAGGAAACATCAGCGACAAATAACACAACATTAGAGAGCTATTATGTCAGCATACACATTATATACAATAATCTTAACGTCTGAAAGATGTATAGATGTAAAGCAACATAGCACATAAAACCAGAAGCATAGCACAAGAATACCGGTCCTATGTTCAGAAGGTTCTATGTTCAGAGGGTTCTATGTTCAGAAGGTTCTATGTTCAGAAGTGCATTAATATATCCATTTTGTAGTGATATCAAGATTGCGAAATCAATCAGTTTGTGACTTTCAGTTTGTAAAAGCAAAAGCAAAAGTAACCCTAAACTTCTGAACATAGGACCTTCTGAACATAGGACCTTCTGAACATAGAACCTTCTGAACATAGAACCTTCTGAACATAG
>JAPSES010065672.1:0-11165 GCA_029822895.1 Maxillicosta whitleyi | reverse complement strand
ATAGATAGATAGATAGATAGATAGATAGATAGATAGACAGACAGACAGACAGACAGACAGACAGACAGACAGACAGTCAGACAGACAGACTTATAGACAGGATGTGTTTCAAAGGGCATGGTCTTGCTGACACATGCAGTTTTGGACTCCAGTGCACATTCACAAGTTTAATGACTCAGACTGATTCTTAATGCAATATATCACAAAGGTATGAGTCGTCCAAAACCTTTTTTCCACCACTGTATATCATAGCAACGTTAAGGCTGTCGTAGCGGAAAAACAAATGTGAATATAAATGTAGATGAACCTACTGTTTCATGCTGTGATGAAAACATGACGTCAATGTTCATGTCACTAATCTGATCAGTGATTGGAAACGAACCCTTAACCCTGGAAAACATTCTGGTTTACACGTATCAGTTACCTGATAATTATGGGGTTTGTAAATAAGACAGGTGTAGGGCCAGTCTCATGCACCTTTTGTTCACATATATTCCTGAATGGTTGAATTAAGCTCCTCCCACTGACACTACACATGTAGAATGAATGGTCAGTGTGTTTGTTGCTTATAGTTTTATTATATTTATGAGTCACTTCTAGAACCACAATTGTAGACTGTTGACTTATTTGTTGTTAAATTTGGTCCAATTTGTCATCATTTCAAACAGTTTTGGACACAAGATGGACATGATCGTTCCCTTACAGTTTCCCACCTGTCTTATTATCAATGTATCAGTCGAAAATTATGTACATTTCATAAAACAATAGGGATTGATTTTGATGCAGGTAGTAAATGATGATCATGTTCCATTACTTTAGATGATAATATTACTTTTGATGGATGGCCGACACAGAACATTGAAACTTAATTTGTTTACTTTATGCATAAATTGTGGAGTCATTCATGTTATAGAGGGTGAGTGAAAAAGCAGAGCAAGTGTACCTTTGTAGGAAATGAAACCTGGAAGTACCTGTCCGAGGAGAAAAGAGACGTTCAAAGACCTCCGTTAAAATCAGACTTTTCTTTTGGCTTTTTTTTTATTTATTTATTTTTTTTATGATTTCTGATTTTAGTCTTCATCTTCATCTTCATTTCATTTCATCTTTCTTTCTTTCTTTCTTTCTTTCTTTCTTTCTTTCTTTCACCTATTTATTTATTCATTTATTCTTACTTCATTTTTGCCTCCATCTTTCTGCTTTTACCTCTTATTGCTCTCATTAGGTTTTAGATCCCTTCCCCCTCTGTTTTATTGTTTTCATCACTCTAATGTTTTATCATTTTCACTATTTTTATTTTTATGGTATGTTGTATCATTGCGCTGTTATTTACCTTTTGTGTTATAATTTTTTTTCTTCTCGTTTTTTAAAAAAATTATTTAACATTTTTTTATTTATTTATTTATTTATTTATTTTTAAGCCTTGTCCATTATTCTTAATTGGTGATGTTGTTGCCCTTCACAGTTCTGGGTGTCCTGATGTCATCATCATCTTCATCATCATCATCATCAATGCAATTCCTAATTTCTGACCAGCATTTTGTACATTTTAGTTTTACAATAGAATAGAATAGAATAGAATAGAATAGAATAGAATAGAATAGAATAGATCTTGTCACTGTCACAGGGACAAGGAAAGTCCATTTAGTTCAAATTAGCTCAAATCAGTTTAAATTAGCAGCAAAACACTTGGTACAAAAGGGTCTGAATAAGAAAAATATCAAACAGCATGTTAAGAAAAAGTAGGACTATGCAAAGGCTTCAGAATAAAATATTAATACACTTGCTACTTAAGTATTACTGGAATTTTTGAAATGAACAAAATATACAAAAAGAAACACACAAAGTTAATACTATATTACAGATGTCAGATATGTTTAAGTGCAGTTTCATCAGGTCCCACAGAAGCAAGATTCTCATTTGTG
This sequence comes from Maxillicosta whitleyi, assembly GCA_029822895.1. Taxonomy (NCBI): domain Eukaryota; kingdom Metazoa; phylum Chordata; class Actinopteri; order Perciformes; family Neosebastidae; genus Maxillicosta; species Maxillicosta whitleyi. Next base: position 9,243 of record JAPSES010065672.1, on the reverse strand, counting down.
TGTTTGCAATGGAATTACTTATATGGATTTGTATTGATTTATGACCATTTGTTTCATGTATTAAAACACTGCTTGTAAATGTAAAATATGTAGACTTTCTGAAGAAAACCAAGTGTTAGACAGTGAAACATTCATCACATTAGAGCGTCAGTGTATCTGCATATCTACATTTTATGTCGACATGACTTTTAGATTATGGTTGTGATCAAGTCAAAGCTGCACTGATGATGAGCAACAGATTCACAGAAAAACAAAGCGGTCTTTTAGGAACTAATTGCTCCAGATGGTAACTTTCAAAGTTTAACGTAGACAAATGTTGTGGGACCTGATTGGTGTTTGGTGGTATGTTACATCAAACTATGTGTTTTTTCGCAAGTTCCAGTAAATGACGGCAGCTCCACCAGGATGTGTGTACAAAGCTCACGGCTGAGGCCGATGAAAGCCGTCTCTGGCTGACTCTGGAAACGCCCCTCCACTTCATTTACCGTCTGCCAAAAATAACAGTATGACTTAATGGGAATCTTTATTCCTACACTCAGTGAAGTTTTGGATTGTTATAGGCTCATGTAGTAGAAACAGGGCTTCGTTTTTTTCCTTTACCACAGTGAAAATAATGCCGTAAAAATTAATTTTAGGGAAAAACTCAAATGTAGACCACATATCTAGAGTGGAAATAACAGAGGTGGTACTGGCAGCTTCATGTCAACATAATAAAACCATAATTCAGGCATTTAGGATGTTTTCCCATTCGGATTTGTAGAGTAACAACAGGTTGCTCTTAACAACACGTAAGAGCATCCCTAACCCCTAACCCTAACCTTAACCCCTAAACATAACCCATACCCTAACCTTAACAATAACCTTTAACCCCTAAACATAACCCTAACCTTAACCCTAACCTTAACAATAACCTTAACCCCTAAACATAACCCATACCCTAACCTTAACAATAACCTTTAACCCCTAAACATAACCCTAACCTTAACCCTAATGCTAACGCTAATGCTAACCTTACCAGGTTTTTATAGGAAATCTAATAACTTGGAAGTTGTGATATAAGTAATTGTGAGTTTTTAATGGTTAATCTTTTTATGCTATTATGACTGCTATGACAGAATATAGTCGCAAAAAAATTATTAAGCCATCAAAAGTCCTAAAAAAAAACAATGGTTATGCAACCAAGTATTAACTCCTGTGTATCATGTGACTAAAAGCACGGTTTTTGTCATAGATATTGATGTAAGAATTTCAACGATTTTGGTTTTTATCAAGAAAACATGAAAAATGGATAGATACCAGCTCTGAAATTAAACTCTTATGAGCTATTTTTGTTGTTATCATTATATATGTCCAAACAAATGTACCTTTAGTTGTACCAGGCATTAAAATGAACAAGAAAATGGAGAAGACAAAGATGGTCTAATAATTTTTTTCACAACTGTAGGTGGGACTCTGGTTGTAGCTTCGTGTCTCCAGGAGAATGTAATGCAAATTGCTGGGAAATCTTCACCAACTCCTCAATGAGAGCTTCCTCTGCGACGCAGTGATCTGCTCCGATGGAATGAGTTTGATACCAACAAGACTTCAGTGACACAACACTCTGTGGCTGCTCCTTCTGCTTTTCATTTGAGCTCCAACGTGCACCCCAACATGTGTGCCAGCTGATTCCCACTGTTCCTGCTTTTGCTGATGTCAGAGGGGAGGCCCAGACAGGGTGGGGGAGGACAGACTAATTGAAAACAGACACGAAGGGGGAAGTGATGTTGGACTTCGTCACACTCATACTTTGGCCCTTAAGTTGTGTTTTCCCTCTCCCTCACTCTCTCTCATTCTGAATTAATCCTTATGAAATCCTCTTTTCTGACTCATTAATTCTCTGTTGCTGCACAAAAAATCATTTGTTCTAAATATGAACCCACAGCTCTGAGGTTTAATTGGGTGGATCACATCCCATTCATGACAGAAATTCAAGAGGTTACTCCTGGAGACCAAACACTGGATATCAGTGCTATATCTGATGAGTAACGCTTGATGATGCTGTTGTGGGATTCCAGACACTTTTACTCATATGTGAAACTGCTCGCCTGCCAAGTTGTTTTTACCACCATCAGAGGTTTTTGACTCAATCGGAAATGTTTCCCAATCTAGTCTGTGGTGTAATCAAGACCACCTAAATGGAGACCAAAGCCATGTTCGCGCTCAGGTTTATCAGTCACATCAGATGTTGTTAAATGTGGTCAATATCAGATTCCAATGTGAACCGCTCACTGTCCTGAAACTGAACCACATGTACAGAAGTATGTTCACTTTATTAAAAGTACTAATAACACACTGTGAAACGTTTGGACAGTTTTGTCTTGTCCTCCTAAGATCCAGGAATACCAAAGATTTAGCTTTTTTACTTTAAATAATTGGATTTATTTTAAACAGTATGATGCAACAGTTTTGTCACATGCATTTTTATGGAATGTCCTTTGCAGAAGACACACGCAGTTTAGTGATATCAGGGTAGGTTTCATTTTGATTGGTGTTAGAATAAAATCAAGAGTCCAAAATAAAGATCAAAATAAGATACAACCAACAAGTGATTCTGTGACCAGGGCAAGACTATTAAAAATGGACTCAAAATTATGAGGTTTAAGAAAAACCTGCAGTGCAATGTGACTAATTAGAGGGAATATGTCCAAGAAAATATCATTATTCAACAAAGGGCCTAATATTCTCACATTTGGAGTAGAACTTTTTAACTTCAGGTGTGTTTGTTTTGTGTGTTTTATATCTAATTTCATTAATTTCACTTCATTATAATTTCATTTAATTTGTTTTTGCTCTTATGCGATGCCCTTTCCATTAACTTGACATTTGACAGAAATGCTTCGTAGATGTTAATCTCTACAGTCAAGAGCCTCTTTGATGTCTAAGTATTATTTTTATTACCAAACATTGAGGTATGTTTGTTTATTTACACCTGCATCTGGTTATTTATTACCAGTGGGATTAAAACACCTCCAGTCCTGCTCTAAACTAAATGAAAGCTCCATAATCCTTAGAGACGATGATATAAAAGGGCTCCTGATGCATAAAAGTCACTTTTACTGCTCTCTAAAACACTTTAAGCAAGAGTTACGCCCTATATGGTGCATACACATATTTCCATGTGATGACAGAAGGGTTATTATGGTTCACAAACACTAAAACTGTCACTAAAGAATCAACTGCATTAAACTGAATCTTGGATAAAAATGAGTAATAGTCACACAGATTTGCATCTTATACAAACTGCTGTAATATCCCACCTGTGTTAATTGTTCATAGTACTCAAGAATAGCATGGCTTTGCATTAAATGTACATTGAATAAAGAACAGATTTGTAAATATCTAAATAAATATGTCCTTTGTAAATGGTTGTTGATATTGAGTGTCAATTCATACAACATTTTCAGCTTCTATATATCAAGGCTTCACTCAAAGAACCTGAAAAACTAATTCTAAAGCTAGTTAATTTCTCAAAATAAAGATAAAACTACTCATGTATTCACATACCTCTAACTTGCTTTACTGCCCACTATATCAGTTATGTTATCTGTCTTTATGAATACGCCTTAAACATCATGTTTATATGATTATATTTTTTATATATGCCAACTATCTGGATCTCATATGGAGTTTTCATGTACAGGACAGACCTATGAGGAAACACTAAGAAATATTACAAAAATGTCAGGCTAACATTATTCTGAAATTCCACATTACAAAACCGTTTTTCAGATGTAAACTGCCACCCTCCACAGGATCAAGGAACAACAAAGTAAAAATGTCAGTTGTTTATAATGAAAAGTTCAAAATTATGAAAAAAAAAAAAACAAAAACAGAATTTAATCCATAAAGGCCCAAAAACCCACCACTGACCAAAGGTATTTACTGATCTAAACTGTTGATCTGCTAATCCTATCAAAACATGTCAGTAACTGGTGTAAAATGTATTCATGTTTTCATGGTCATCAGATATGACCCATCTGGATGTTCAGAGACTCTGTAGTTGCCATGGAAACACTGTCATCTTATCTCGACAGCTTCTTGATTCACCAGTAAAACCCATAAAGTTGGATCAATGACAGTAGTTGGAGACACTAGGTTTATGTTCATTTAATGAGAGATTTTACTGAAGTCACTATCTCTTCATTTGTTTTCTGTTTTGATACAAAAATGTTTGAAATTACGTTGAGGTTTTGTGAACACCTACATTATCAGGCCATTAAATATAGCAAAATAGATGATTTCCACTGGGGAAAAAAAGCTAAATTCAGAGGGTAACGTTTTAATAAATAGTGATAAATCACCCAGGAAAGGTTAAATGGAAAGAAAAATTCATTTGATAACTGCCACAACAGTCACACTGGGTCCTCATGGGTTAAATGCATTTAACCAAGGACTACAGTGACTGTACTTTATACTGAAGAACATATTTGTCATATGTGATGACTTTATTTTTGCAATGCTGGAGTAAAGTGCAAACCTAAAGGTCACGTTCTATTTTGCTGTTCCATCTGTAAAGCACTTTGCATTAATCTCTCTGGCAGAACTCTTTTACACACTGTGAACTGATCCAAAGGAAATAGGCCGATGTTAGAAAATAATTTTATTTTCCACCTGTACACACATACTTGTTCACATTTCCAGACAATTATATAAAATATGTTGCATATAAATACAACGTACAGCAAAACATCTTCATCTTATTTCGTTTCCAACATTGATCATACAGTATACCTCACACTTCACATATCAAGAAAAAATGTAAACAGTAACATTTAATATGTAGTCAAAGAGAATCCTGAGAAGTCCCAGGGCTCGAAAGCCCTTGGTACAGTTTGTAAAAATGTGCAACATCCATCCAATACCACACAAATCAAAAATATTCCTTACATGTTCCATACAATAAAATAATAATAATAATAATAATATCTTTGTTCCTCTTTAAAGGGGGACAGGGTTACATGGATTGATTCCAGCATTTTATCTATGAACTTTGTGTAGCAGCTGCGTTAAAAAAGCCCCTTTCCAATTTTACTGCAATGCAACGAAAAATAAATACCTAAAAATAAACAATACAATAAATGTTCAAATCAAATAAATGAATTTTTTCCTGTTAATTCTTCACCGGACACATTATCTACACATTCACTGTGTAACTTTGAGAGCGTTTCCTACATATCCTGCGGAACCAAACCCAGTAGAGCAATACCATGAATAACCAGTAGCATATGTAGGTTGCACAGCCAGAGATCAGAAATGTTGTCTCCAGTTTCTTGGCTGGACTAGACCAGTCCATGAAACTCTCCCTGTAGATTGTGTAACCAAATCCACCCAATAAAATGGATGCCCACACTGACAAGGGAATCAGGGGTACGTAGTTTCCGACAATCTTGCGCCTGCCTGATGTGCCCCAGCTACTTTTGTTCATGGTGAGAATGGCGAAGTATTTCGTTGGCAGCATGCTGGTCATGTATAGAGCGGAGTACAGGGACATAAACACCATCACGAAGTCTCCGCGCAGAACACAGGCGTAGAACGCTTTCACCAGCCCAATTATCTGGATGCAACACAGGATCCAGAGGATGTCCCACAGCGTGCCCGTCCAAAACAACTTGATCATGGTGACGGTCACAAAGAACGGAAATATACCTGAGATGATGGACTCGTACGTCATCCACAGATGATGCTTGTGCCACCACATCGCATTGTAGAGCCACTCCCGGAAGTATGACTTGGTCCAGCGAGTCTGCTGGTTGAGCCAGCGCAAAAACTGAGCCGGAGTCTCCGTGTAGCATTTGGAACGGGCCGTGTATCTGAAGGGAACAGTAAAAACCCGTCAGTGAAACATCATAGTTAAGAGGTTATCTGTAAGGACTGATCTTGTGGAGCTTCTTACTTTGTGGCGTAGCCCATACTCAGCATCCGATTGGTTAGATGTCTGTCATCGCCAAAGGTGCAGTGAGTTCCCAAAAATTTCTGATTGTACCAAGATTCCAGGAAATTCTGAAGGATGTCGTTCCTGTACAGACCTTTATAGAGCAAATAATAGAAAGAAAGAATATGAAATAAGTTACAATGCTGCTTTTACACTCTATCAGGCAAGTGACTATTTTTGGTCATTCAAAGACAGTGACAACAACAGTTACAATGAGGCAACAATCTCGGGTCCAATGTGGTCTACCGGGTCCACTGTGAGGCATGAACAGTGAGTGGACCTGAAGACCCTGGAGCTAAAAGAACTGAAGTCACATTTTTGGACAATTCAAGCTGAGTGTGTAAACATGTTGTATTTGTTTAGCAAAGTTCACAATATAAATATTTGTGACTTCAGTATCTTAGGGCCAGGGTCTTCACCTGCTTTGTTCGGTATCAAACAGTAATGGTACTGATGTAAGTAATGATGTTCAAAAGGATAATATGTCTGGAACAGCACTTATGTTGTTTTAATGTTCTAAAATACATGGTCCTTTTCTTGTATGTTTTACATATACTTCCTGGATTTTATAAGTTTTTTTTTGTTGCCACTTACAGGTAACAAACCAAATATGGTAGCTTCGATGAGTTTCTACATAATAATAAAATTTCACAGAAATAATAGTCTGGTTATGTCCTCCAATAACATACGAAGGTTAACATTTTGGATTTCACAGTATTTCTATGAATGCTCTATTAAAGGTTAAATCTATGACATGCTGCTTTACATGTCACATCCTTTCTTTGACTCATTAATTTCCATTTTGTCCTCACCCAGAGGGCCGCTGATGCAGGATACACAGTTGAAGAAGGACTGACAGGCCCTTTCAACGTTAAAAGCCATCCAGTAGCGCAAACTGCTCATGAAACTGATGAAAGAGTCCTCTCTATTGAGAATCATGACATCTCCTCCCACAGCACCGTATTTAGGGTCACTCTCCAACACTTTACACAGCTCCTCCGTGGCCAGAGGGTCCAGTTTTGTGTCTGAGTCACACACCTGAAAAATGGGAATGAGAAATGTACAAATCAGACACTGTTTATAGTTTTTTTCTCTATAACTGATTTATGAATAAATGAAAATACCTGTATATAGTCAACCGTTGACCCCAGGGCTTTAAACGCTGTGTACATCACCTCCCTTTTGCCGCCCCATTTCTGCATGATGCACACACACCTCTTGCTCCGAATCAGGTGCTCTACCATTTGTCGTTGTGGATCTTCGACGTGTGCCCTTGGACTCATTGGTACTGTAATGTCCCCATCCTCCAGAGCCTTTTTGGGATCCCATGCATGGTAGTTATAATTCCACACAAAACAGCCAGGGTCTTGGTCTGCAAACACCTCCATGAACATCTCCATCATATATCGATCATCATTCGTGTTCCCATCTACTACCATGACAATGCGCAGCAGCTCAGGAGGATATTTGAGGCTCTTGATGGAGTTGAGACACTCTTTGAGATATTCGGGGTCCTCCTGGTAGGCAGCTATTGTGAAGCCAATGGTTTTGGTGAGAGAACACGGCTGTGTGCACTGTTTCATTCGCCGATGTTCAGCCAAGGCAAAGAAACTCTGGACCAACAAGTGAAGTCCGAGAAGTAATCCGTAAAAGCCAAAGGAGATGATTCCATACGAGGACGTTGCCAGTTGAAAGCCATGAACGTACGCCCACATCATCACACACAGGACCAGCAGAGCAAAGAGGAACGTGAAGATGGCCCGGATTATGGAGCCCAACCGCTTCAGTAAAAGTTTTAGCTTCATTTTTTTTTTTTTTTTTTTGTTACTTTCTTACCTAGGAGATACACAGACACCATGTTAGAACTTATAATCAGACCAGTCATGTTAAAAACACACAGAGTTTAATGGAAGGAGCTGTTTTATGTAGAATGCTGTTAAAAGATGTTTACAAGCCATACAGTTTGGAAAATAATAGAGTTTCCAAGTCTACAGAAAGACATCTGCTCCACTACTGTTCCATTCTTTAACCCCTGCACAACAAGACTGAAGCTAACATTATGTATCACTGAAATCTATATCTTATAGAAATAACAATAAGCAAATAAATTAATGAATAATACTAAGAGGAAGAAGAGGATATGTACAAGATCTGAACTAAAATGTACAATACTTAAAAAATAAAAAACTCATTGCTCCTTACTAAATATACTTTTATATATTATATTTTTTATTGAATATTCCTCTTATTTCAGACATTTAAATCAATTGCTCTTGCTTTCTACATGAATCAAATAGCACGGTATTGCTGAGCTTCTACGAAATCCCACACAAACCCAGAAATAACACAACAGAAGCTACAGACATCTAATCTCATTCTGATACGAAGTTATTTGTTATGAAGAGACAGAGGCAATATGTGACTGTGTTCACTTTAACTATAGAAGAAAATAAAAAGTGTTTAAGTGATATATCAGTTAACATTAGGATATTCTAGGAAACCGTCATGATGTTTCAAAATTATTCATGTCTGATCATATTCTGCTAATGTGTCTAATGTATCAAATGTAAATAAAGAATGGCACCAAAAAATGAAAAAAGAGAAAAGGTTGAACTCTACCTGCTGGCTTTAAATTTGCTCGGTGTCCAGTAACTTGGTGTGAAGAAGTTGGTTTTCCAGAATCCCAAGTTGGAAAGAGCCATGTGCGCGCTTTATATGCGTAGGTAATTATAAATTACGCGCGCCCCCGCTGACTCATCCGTGCGTCAGGACGAGGCGGTGCTGCAGCTGCTGTCGGACAGCAGCGCGCGCGCCGTCCATGCCGCTGCTTTGTTTTTACTTTTACCATGGAGATTGAAGTTTCGTGACATTTTCACATGATTGTTACTGAAAAGGAAGATGTTTCCAAACATTTCATTGTACAGTTGGAGCCCAAAATAGACGGGGTGGAGTGGCACAATCCTCCTTTTTTGTGGTGCGTAAAATAGGGATAACGTTTAAGTTTGAGCATTTTAGCATTTTAGTTCATTACAGCTGACACTGAAAGGGTTCTCATGAATGATTATCTACATCGAAGTAACAGTAATAGTATTATTATTATGATTATGATTATTATTATTATTAGTAGTAGTAGTAGTAGTAGTAGTAGTAGTAGTAGTAAGAGTAGTGGGAGAAGTACTAGTAGTAGTAGTAGTAGTAATAGTAGTAGTAGTAGTAGTAGTAGTAGTAGTAGTAATAATAGTAGTAGTAGTAGTAGTAATAATAATAGTAGT
>JAPSES010065589.1:0-11168 GCA_029822895.1 Maxillicosta whitleyi | reverse complement strand
ATAAACCCAGTTATACCCACTGATTATTAGAACTGAAGACAGAATGTCTTCAAAAGAGCTAAAGTAGTCCATTTGGACCAAGAAGAATGATGACCGGGGCAAATGAGAACCTGCACAGACATGTGCATTTTTAGTTTGTCGACAGATTTGTGGTGGACAAGTGTTTTTCATGGTAGTGAAAGATGGGGGCTGTCCTGAATACCATTTTTAGGGCTTTGAAGCATCTGTTAGAATTAAATCAGGGCAAATCGAGCTTAAAAAATAACAGTATTTGTCTGGCCTACCTAGGGTTTGACACAGGCCTCCGACTTGCTTGATCCACTTTGGGTTGTACGACAGGAAAACTAGCATGTCCACAGAACAGGACAACGAGGGGGGGGGGTTCTAGTTTTACTCGTAGCTTTAGAAAATATCTGCTCATAATGGTTTGTATGAGGCATGGATTCAGAGGCTTTGTTCCAGTTCTTAACACAGATAATGTCCATATTTAGTCTCTGGTTTTAGTTTGTTAGCACTATTAGCTCTTTAGCACTAACACCTCACAGTGTAAATGTTCTGTGTTTGGTTCCCTTTCAGACTGGTGCATTTCTAGGTTGAGTTTGATTGTTCTCCAGGGTTTCAGGCGTACGTAGGTTAATTTTCCTGTGAATTCCCTTGACCCCAGCGCTGATGAAGACCAAACACCGTCAAAGGCAGCTCAGTGCTCCTAATGCGCTAATGCTAGTATTTAGACAATAAAGTGAGTAAATTTAACTTTCACATAGTAAAAAACATGTTTTGATGGATGGTTACCAAAAACCCTCAAGGGGCTTAATAACAGGTAACCTCCAGATTTCAAAGATTATTTACAACTGCAATTAAAAATATAGAAAAATATTTGCAAGCTGCACAAAAGTACATTTTCAACAAATAAGATTCCACAATATACCGACCTTAGAAGTGAATCCCATGTGGAAAATTAAAGTCACTCAGGAGCAGAGTTTTCACAGCTTTTGAAAACTGAATTTGAGGAAGCTCTGTGAGAAGAGTTGTCAGATTATTCCGTATTTCAGGTTGTCTGGATCGAACACTGAACCAAGTCTGACTGGTACGAGCAAAGGGGGCTCTACTATGAATGTTGAAAACTTATGGATTTCAGTGCTAATGGAAAAAATATTATTGAAATGTTGAGGCACTGGAAACGTGTCCAAGGTGTACTCCGTCTTTCGCCTTTAAGTAGCTGGGATGGGCTCCAAGCAGCGACCCCCGTGACCCTAGTGAGGATAAAGTAGCAGTAGCTTTTTAACAAACTGCCCAATTCGGAAATGATTAACTCAGTAAACATGAAGCACACCTGCTTTAAGGGCTGGGGGGGGGGGGGGGGGGTTCTGCCATCTACACAGAATATTATTCTGAAAGTTAACTTTTAAAATTCTTGCAAATGCTGAGGTTTTTCACCATATCTGTGTCAAACCTGCAAACAGCAGCTAATGATAATGCGTGTTGATGTATAAATAATAATATGGGATTACTATTCCTTATTTTTTGTAGGTTTTTATGGTAAAATCTATGGGAATAGATCTAGAAAATAATGATTTAAATACTGACTGGATGAAGGGCCATTAAACAGTACAGGCATTTGGGTCAGTACTATTATTGGTGATGAGTGAAAAAAGAAAATATCACTATAAAATTCAGAATTCGTGTGTAGAGACAAATATTTAATGTTTAAGTCAGTTGATAATGTTTGTTAACAGTATTTAATACTTCTGTTTTCCGGAAGTCCATCTGCATTTCAGCTACTAAAAGGAAACAAATGGTTAAATGAACTTGAAGTTACTCCTGGCAAACCCGTATCCTAACCAACTGACCTGTTACTATTAATAGTCCCATAATACTATGAAGCCAAAGTTGTATTTGACCTCATTCACCCTTAAAATACATTCCTGGTGTAAAAACCACTGGTGGAGGAGACTAAACGTTGCTACCAAAGACATCTGGAGCAGGTTAATTATCTAATTTCCGTTCCTTCTGGGGTCTTGAAAGTGTTACGGGGCCCTCAAAGCCACTTCGAACCCATGGAATTATCATCAAATCACATCAGCAGAAGAAAATATTGACAATTCTGATTGGCCACAGAGTGCATTTGTTGATGATTCTTTAATCTTCCAGTGAGAACACAAACTCAAAAGTAAAAAAACAGTTAACTAAAATGACTTAAATACACATTGACATGGACTACAGGACACAGGAGGAGTATTATAACATAATACGTCAAACATATTAACATTATTTGCTAAAGATGAGGCCAGACCCTGCTCTTATTATATCTCATTCTGGTTTGTTGTTTCCTATTACTGACTTACCCATCATCAACCAGCGCATCCGTCAACCACCAATCTGTCCGACAGTTGTTTTACAGATAAACAGAATTAATTGATTCGTGTACCACATGACAACCTCCATGAACGCCATTAAAACCCATCAGAATCTTCAAAACTGGCTATTTCAGTCGGCAGATACAGTATAATATCAACATCAGCTTCCTATCCTAATCCGATATATTGAAATGGTAATCTACGAGCCCCTTCTCCATTAGTACACTTTCACCCGCAGTCGAGTTTATCTTCAGTTTTGCAGAGGAGTTTCACTGAATGTTCCAGCTGTATGAGAAAGAGGCAAGACGAGGCCCTGATGGACTTCATTAACTTTATCTCTGCCTCTTTCTCTGCCTCTTTGCTGAGTGGCGTTGATGAGTTGAACAGAGATTTATCCTCCCTCTGTCTCTGTGCTGATAAGTCGAGTTGAGATCCCCATTGAGAGCCATGGGAGTGGCTGTCAGAGTGCTTGACTAGGGAGCCAACCATGAGAAGCCTACAGAACATGAGAGGCACTCTGAGTACTGTGAGCGCGGGCCGGCGTGCTGTGCTGAATAACATCATGTTTATTTAATGCAGTGGATGCCTAATTACTGACTGAATTTGTTGCTAATAATTTTTTTTCAGTCTTCTTCTTCTTCTTCTTCTCCCCCCCCCCCCCCCCAGCGCTGCTCGGCTGGGCTGGTTCAGGAGTTCAGTGACTCCCAGTACGAACACAGTCTCAGACACGCCTGCTGTTGAGACGTACGCACACATTCGCGCAGTTTTCCGTCTGGCTTTGATGAACAGTTTTTTTTTTCTTTCTCGTGGTGACCCGAGCGCAAACGATCTCAAAGAAGAAGGTGTGAGAGAAATGTATTTCCTCTTGAGTCAGCAAACTTTCATCGTAATTAAAAGGCGCTTTTTTTGTCAGCAGAAAAAGTGAGATGCTTTCACGTGGAGGAATGAATGGGAAGATTGGTTCCTCTTTATTATTGTTATTGTTTTTGGTTCCATTTGTTCCACTTTAGCAGCACAACTATTGGTTCAATTCATACCAAATTGGGTTTATAGACCGCCAGTGACCCAGAATAGGTGTCATTACATTACCATAACCATAAATGTCCATATTTAGTGTGTCCACCTTTGGTGCAGATAACAGTTTACACTCTTGTTCCCATTGTTTTTATGTAATTTTACACAGAAATGAAAGAGAAGTACTGGAATTGTGCAACTTCATTAAAAAAATAGTGTTGCATTATTATTATAATGCTGCATTTCCCTGTATTTTTGGAAAGTATTAGACTTGAAAATGCATGGATAACAACAATATTTATATTTTATCATTAAAGATATGGTTTTGATAAAAAAAAAAAAAAAAAAAAAAGATCTTGCAAATACAGGTGGATTAACCATTATAGAAGCATAAAATAAAAACAGAAATAAAGTTAAATTATGGCAGCAGTGGAAAACACCTTATACTGGGTGGAGGTGGGATCATACATTTGTTAAACACTATAAATTCACCTTGAATCTCTACAATACAATACTTTTTCATCTTAACCTGAACATCATTACTCTTTATTGTTAACACTAAGGATAATTTTCTTCTTTTCTTTAACATTTGGAAGTATAAATACTATATATAGCCCCTTTTACATCATCTTTTATGCCATGTTTCTGTGTCTCAGGTTGGGCTACGTTGACCATGCTGAGGAGTTGGCCTCCCGGTTCCTCCAGTGCTTCCCAAAGAACCGTTTGTCCGCCCAGGCAGCACTGAACCATGAGTACTTCAGCAACCTTCCTCCTCGGCTCTGGGAGCTACAGGACAGTGAGTAACCAAGCATGAACTTATTGGACCACTTAATGTCTGTGCGGGCACGTCTCAGAGTTAATGGTCTACTATTTTACAGGTTAATTTAACGTAGTCTGGCCCAAACGGAGCAAAAATAATAAAGCATCTCAGTTTTTAATGGAAAATCTTAACTGCTCCAACTACAGACCTTGGCAGAGTAAACAGAGAGTACAATCTGCAAGCATCTGAACCCTAAAATTAATACCTCTTTAATTCATTTCTATTAAATCCTCGTGTTTCATAGAGTTCTTGTCTTGGATGCACTGAGCCATTAAAGACCAACAGGGGAACAGTAAATTGCAGAGTCTGACCTGAACGTGACTAGTACACACTTCTGTTCCTTGTTGAATGATATTTTACTTCAGTTTTTCCTACCCTTCAATTATTGTACGTGTTATTCATGCAGTGTATTATATATCAGGATATGATAGTGAAGTTGGTGATGAGATTCAACAGCCAGCAGCGCCTGCTCTGCTAGGCTTGTGAAAATTAAAACCATAATTTAATAGTTGAATCTATCACGCAGTAATATATTAAACAGGTTAATATGCTGCTGAGTAGGGATTTCCTATATTGGTATGTTTACTTTTCACTGAAGTCCAACGCTGCAATGATTATAAAACTGAGGGGAATTTTAGTCTGACTAGAGTAGAGTAGATTAGAGTAGAGTAGGAGTAGAATATAATAGAATAGAGAGTAAAAACTGAGTACTCTAGAGTGTCGTAGAATAGAGATTAAAAACAGAGTACTGTAGAGTACTGTAAACATAAGTAGAGTAGAAGTAGAGTAGACGTAGAGTACTGTAAATATGAGTAGAGTACAGTAGAGTAGAGAGTAAAAATACAGTAAAAACAGAGTACTATAGACTATAAGTAGAGTACAGTAAAGATGAGTAGAATAGAAGAAGAGTATTATAAAGATGAGTAGAGTAGAAGTAGAGTACTGTTGAGAAATGGAGTACTGTAAAGACGAGTAGAGTAGAAGTAGAGTACTGTAAAGACAACTAGAGTAGAAGTAGAGTACTGTTGAGAAATAGAGTACTGTGAAGACGAGTAGAGTAGTAGTAGAGTACTGTAAAGACAAGTAGAGTAGAAGTAGAGTACTGTAAAGACGAGTAGAGTAGAAGTAGAGTACTGTTGAGAAATAGAGTACTGTAAAGACAAGTAGAGTAGAAGTAGAGTACTGTGAAGACAAGTAGAGTAGTAGTAGAGTACTTAAAAGACAACTAGAGTAGAAGTAGAGTACTGTTGAGAAATAGAGTACTGTAAAGACAAGTAGAGTAGAAGTAGAGTACTGTTGAGAAATAGAGTACTGTAAAGACAAGTAGAGTAGAAGTAGAGTACTATAAAGACGAGTAAAGTAGAAGTATTGAGTCATTCTACTGGTTTTTGGACTGAAACGGTGTAAACTGTGGAATTCGAACACATCGGTAACGTTCACAACACGTTTAATTGGCTGCTTTGTTGTGAGACTTACTCACCAAATAGTCAATATTTTTGCATTTTGCTGCTTTTTGTTCCGATTCGAACCATTTTCACGCTGTTAAAAATGTAAATCGTGAGGAAAAAATGCACCGACGCTAATAACGAATAATCAAACATGCAAATAATTCATGAAGTGAATCTCGGAAGGGCCGTAGAGGTTCTGTTAAACTCCTGTAGTTCAGTCAGAAACTGGGCCTCCTCCTCTGTCCGTTCTGTTCTCTCTCTCCGTCCCTCTTGCTTTGACTCCTTCTCTGCTCTTTGTTTTTTATTTCTGTTTTTCCAGCTCCCTCAGCTCCTCTGGATCATACACTCGGCTCCTCATCACTGTCTCTTCTGTCTCTCTCTGTAAAGAAAGTGATGAGCAGGAACCTGGGGTTGTTGTTGTTCATGCACAGAAAGCCTGTCTTATTATGTGGATGCCGTTGGGACAGTAAACCCGGCCGGACCTCTGCCGGCCGCTGGAGCGTGCCCAGTTTGATTTTCTATCTTCCTGACTTGTTATTTGCCCGGAGCATCGGCTCACTGAGGCACTCTTCAAATAAGGCTCTGACAACACGCTACCTTAGAAGTCCACGGCATCTATAAGCTCCGAACACGTCTTCATTTTATATTTTTTTATTCATATTAAAGCACACATCCTCTGTGCATTATGGGTTTTAGGTTCTGTTTTAATATGCCGGTGTATGAATGTTCCTTTGGGCTTTTCCCTTCCGGGGTCACCACAGCGAATCACAGCCGCATGTTGATTTGGCAGGTTTTTACGTCGGATGCCCTTCCTGACACAACCAGGCTATATAACAATAAGACGTACATCCCCTTGTGGCTACATTGGGATATATAGCGTAAAGGACCTTTCCCAACCGGCAATCTTCCGCACCAAAGTCAGTGGCGTAAACCACTAGGCTACCCAGTCGCTAGCTGTTTTAATATGCCAGTATTAGCTAAAAATATTTACTGTAGGTTTGAAGTCTGGGGCGTATATTGCATCTATGTACATTGATTGATTGATTGATTGATTATTTCACATATCAACATTTACAATCAAAAAAGAAAACATATTCCAAAAGGAGCAAAATGGAAAATCGCCCCCGTACCCGATCTTTTTACTGACAATAAATTAAAGTAATACAAATACAGAAATGCTATTATGGTGTCCGGCTGCGCATTTGAGTGTAGCACCCCCCCACGCTGTGATTTTTTTATACCCCCAGGCTGTGATTTTGCGCGCTACGCTGTTTGTTA
The DNA here is from genome assembly GCA_029822895.1 of Maxillicosta whitleyi. Lineage (NCBI taxonomy): Eukaryota > Metazoa > Chordata > Actinopteri > Perciformes > Neosebastidae > Maxillicosta > Maxillicosta whitleyi. The sequence goes on along the minus strand of JAPSES010065589.1, from coordinate 4,251 downwards.
ACGACAGGGTTCTCGCCAGCGTAGCGGCAGCGCAGCGAGCCTCCACGTCAGGACTTATTTTACCCCCACGCTGTGATTTTGTGATTTCGTCCAGTGTGTTTTATCCGTGTACGGAATTTTCATGTAATTTTACTTTTTAACAACAGAACAAAAAGAAAATTTTAAGTTGTCAATATTTATAGGTTATTATAAGAATATTCTACCAGTTCTGACCCACTTTAGATCATATTTGTCTGTATGCGGAACTTGAATTAAGTTGATTTTTGGCGCTTTTCCACTCCATGGTACCGGTTCTACTCTACTCAGTCTTCCTGTGGTTCTTTTCCACTTATATGGGACCAGCTCGTCTCAGTTCGGCTCGTTACTCTACGTCGCGTTACTTCCGTGTCGTCTGAGTTGCCGAAAACTCGCTCGTTGCGTATTTTCTCGTCTGGATTTTTACGTCCGCCACCAAAGACTGAATCTACGTGAACGTCTATGGTGTAGTTTTGTTCTGTCTCCATGTGGATTCATGCCATCAAACTGTTTGACCAATCAGTGTCTGCAGTGTCGGTCCCAACATTTTGGAACCTCAGCTAAGACGGTACTAAAAAACTAGTATCGGGTCCCAGATTCTAGGTCATTTATCGTAATGAAAAAGTGAAAGCGTCAAGTAGAGTAGAGCCGGTACCATGGAGAGGAAAAGCGCCTTTTGACCCCATTGATTGTTCATATCTTCAGTGTAATTTATGCATTTCACAAATCCATCCCACAGACCGGATTGGACTCTTTAGCGGGCTGGATTTGACCCCCCCGGACCACATATTTAACACCTGCGACTTAGAACATAATTCTTACATATGGCTCCTTTGTAAACTGACCAAAAGAATCGTTTTATGACAAAAAAAAATGTAAATGTACATATGAGGTGTTAAACAGCACCTCATTACAAAAACAGTGGAATATTGAGTCAAATATGCAACAATAGTCGACAAGGGGTTAGAGTCCAAGCCTTAGCTGGAGCTTCACTTTGGCAACATTTCAATTAATCCTACAGAACTGGGTTATTGCATCAAAGTATGTCAGAGATGACTGCATATCCATATTATTTGACAGGTTACACACACATACAGCACCAATCCCTTAAGCCTTTATTCATTAGTGGAGTGTAAAGCCTGCTCAGCAGACCTGAGAGCGCTGCCACTGACATGGTGGTAATTTTAATAGGAGAATTCCATTTTTAATTCCCCCCGATTAGGATTTTTGAGCATTATTAATCCTGTTATCAGCACCCAGCAGGTTGTCGTGTGTGTGAAAAGAATCAGAAAGCGGCGGTCACTAACAGAGACAGCGATGGCTCATTTTGATTTTTGTCATGCTCGCTCGCCCCGTCTCCCTCTCTTTGCTTTTACTCTGCCTTTATCCGTCTTCCTCTGTGATTTCTCCCTCCTCGCCGTGAACATGTGACGCGAAGGAAAACTCAAAGCAGCAGAGCGGAGAATGGCAGCGAATTAAAATAGTTTCATAAAACGAGGACAGGAGTGGATAAACACCTCGCTAAATGGGACTTGTATCTCCTGTGTGTGTGTGTGTGTGTGTAATAGAAGTGTGGATATGCTTTGTGTACTTTTTTTTTTTTTTTCTGTGGGGGAAGGATGTGTCAAAATTATGCAGATGAGAAATGAGTGCTAGATAAAGAACAGGCTAATTACTCCGGTGGTGAGCGTTTGGCTACAACTGCAGCATGGTAATCACATCCCCTTCCACTGCTTCAGCTCTGAAAGTAACCCAATAAAGACAAAAAAACAAATAAAATGTCACAGATGATAAAGTAATTTTGAACCTTTTCAAGTGAAATGTCCCATGTTATCCCTGTAGAGATTAACAATATGTTTTGTATGGCCAGCTGTGTGCACTATTGTCATGTGTATTGTGGATTTATTCAGACAATACCCAGACAGATTACTGGGAACAATGGCAGAATTACTGAGACAATGGAGCTCCTGAGGTTACTGCTACTGTGTGGATTGGATTGTGACATTTTTAATTTGATTTTAGTAAAAGTACGTGGGCGTCTGGCAGTGCGAGACCAAGTGAAAGGGAAATTTTTGGGGGGTGAAAGAAAGAAAGAATGAAATAATGAAAGAAAGAAGAGTTCTCTCTCGACTCTATGAATGTGGACGTGAAACAAAAGGAAGCGTTTGGCCGGGGTAGATGTCCTCCAGTTTCCTTCTGCGAGACAAATGGTCACACAGCTGTACAAAGGATTGGTTATTAATGGAGTTACAAATAAAAGGAGATTAATTAGACTGCACCGAGCATAAGATGAAACTTTCTTACAGGCTTATTATTGTCATTGTCTGTTCATCTTTCAATTATATTCCTGATTAATTGATTAATTGCTGGGTTTAAAGATGTGAGAAAGTGGTGGAAAACATCATTTCAAGGTGTAAGAAGATAATGAAGGAAATGATGGAGAGAAGGAAGAAAAAACAGAAATATTAACATTTACTTTTTTATTATTATTTTAGTTTTTATGAAAAAATGGCAAAATATGTTCAAAAATGGGAAAAGAGGAAGAGGACATGTGGACAAAGGCAAACTCCCATACATGGAGTGAGTTTGACTGGAAAATCCTACTGTGTTTTTTAAAATTTATTTATGTATAACACATAAACTAAAGTTTTATTTATATTTTCATCTCTACATAGAAAATATAACATATACAGTTTGTACAAATAATAAGAACAGATGACGTCAGGCCTGGTTTGGGGGGGGGGGGCTGAAACTAAAGACACTTTACTAATTCCTCTATTGTCTCATTTCTACTACGTGGAACCGGTTCATTCACCTCATTTCTTTTCCACTGGCTTCAGAAACTTGTATTTAATGGGATACGACGTTTGTTGCCCACACCGGAACCAGAACTAGGCCCAGATCATGCCCTGCCTGCTAAGTATTGTATCAAATGAATCACAAGCTGCGTGGACAAATGTTTTCACATATTAGAGGGTTTCCACCTTTTTGAAGAAATGGAAGTTTTGACAGTTTTCCAACTGGACCTGGTGTCACCGTTTCAGACCGTTTCTGCCTCAACACCATGTTGGCTACGTTCTGACCAAAACAATGCAGCAAAGGTGGATAATATATAAGCAGAATTATTAAGCAGGCAAATGATTATAAGGAATCGAGCTACTGGGATCCAGTTCTCAAAAAGAACCGGTTTCCAGTTTCATCCGTATTTACTTCCTAAATATTTTGGTTAACATCAGCTGAAACCGTCATAATAAAATGTAGGCAGTTGTGTTCAAAGTATGCTTTTTGTTTTTCTTCCTCCTTCTTTCTTTTTCCCTTTTTTTCTTTTCATTTTATCAGTTTAGTTTTCTGCTCATTTCTGATGGTGTGTTTGTTGTGTTGATATCAAAACAAGTATAATGGGGGATCTCTGTACTATGATAAGTCTGTGATTCACAATAACAAACATCTGAAACAATGTGGAAATCTTAAAAACGCTCCACTCTCATGACACCGTCTAAAGCAGTGGTTCTTAACCTTGTTGGAGCTACCGAACCCCACCAGTTTCATATGCGCATTCACCAACCCTACTTTAGTGTCAAATAAAGAGTTAGCTTTAGCTAGCTAGAGTTGCTCAACTTGGCGTTGGAAATCATGCAGATAAGACGCCGACTCCCATCCGGTTCTGTGATACATGAGAATCCATATCGTACATATTCATCCGACCACTTTCGTTTTTTGCTCGACATAGTTAGTATGGATTAAAATATGAAGAAAGTAATTACACAACGTACTATGATGACATTCACACGTTGGATCACTCCTCAGTGCACTTAATTCCTGGCAGCACTGATTGGCCAAGGAATGTCACGTGATCATCTGTAGCCAGTGAAATTTCACATGGTTTTTCATATCCATTTGCATATTATTGATCTAAAGGATACACAGATTTTTACCTTCACCGAGGATGTTATGTTTTTGCCAGCGTTTGTCTGTCTGTCTGTCTTTTAGCAACATAACTCAAAAAGCTATGGATGAATTTTGATGAAACTTTCAGGATTTATTGCCAATGACACAAGGAAGAAATGATTAACTTTTGGGGGTGATCCGGAAGAAATTCTGGATTCTGGATCACTTTGAAATTTTCATTAACACTGGGGTCAATGGGGCCAAAAATTTCGTTTCTCAGTATCTGGGTTAATTATTGACCAAACCTAATGAAATTTTCAGTAAATGTTCGCTCTGAGACAAGGAACA
>JAPSES010065568.1:0-11168 GCA_029822895.1 Maxillicosta whitleyi | reverse complement strand
AGACCGAGGAGGAAGTCAGTGACGTACCACACGCCGTGTTTTGATGAACCCCTTTGCGGCCACGCCGGTGCCGTGGCCGTACAGATAGGTGACAAAAATCGTTTATAATCGATATTATTAATTTTCAGATCGTTTGACGCCAATATAGTTATCGCGATTTAAATACGATATATTGCACAGCTCTACTTTTTACTATATCAGCAGCATTGAATACATACCAGAGATACTTCCCAGCACAATCACGTACATATTGAGCAGTGCATCCCAGAATACCTTGCACAGGCGTGTTTTAAAGTTGCAGAACCTTTTCTGTACCAACGTTACAAATGCTATATTGATTTGGCGAGGGAGCAAGAACATGACTGTGAGAAAAATGCAGAGAAACAAATTTGGAAACAAAGATTTAACTTTTTCATGTGAATGTATGTGAGGTACGTGTTCTGAAATTACACAAAGCCCAGTTTGTGAAAGTCATGGTTTCATTTGATGCATAATTATTAAGCTCATTAAATTGCCCTGCATATTTTTATTTTTTTAACAGAATGAAGGTGTTGAATCAGATTTTGCTTAATTGCTCTGTATCGTGATTTAGGTGTCAATCATATCACAGGCTATTGCAAGATGGCAAATGCATATATTACACATGTAATATATTGGATCGGAAATGTCGTATTGAGATGCGTATCATAATGGTTTTACAACTTAACAAACCTAGTTGACAAAGGCCTTTTGGTCAAAAAAATCAACACCTCTGCTATTTGGAATTAGATTGGATTCAGGAGAGATCTCATCTAACAAATACAACTGTGTAAAACATAGTTGTGGCAAAATGCAGAGGAAAGAATATATTTTATAAGAATTTGGGGAAATGATACTTTGTTTTGGGTATAATAAATGAGTGCTCTATTTAAAGCGCTAATCCATTAATCTTTACATGCTTATGCACTTTAATCACTTCCTTGAGGGTGAACAACTTTGAAGATGAATCCATAATAAACAGTTCACTTGTTCACTTAACAAACTGGAACATCACCCGGGCCTTTTTGGAAATTTTGCCACTAAGTGCATTGTGGGAAAGGGAATTCCATGCAGCAGACCAAGTGGTTTCTCACAGATTTGGCGAGGAAATGAGCCGGATTGCTGCAATGTAGAGTTCTCCAGTCCACCAGGGTTGTTTTAAAGAACGAGTGTAGTTGATGGATGGAGTTAAAGGATTCAGTACTCCGGAGAGGAAAGGGAAATTGCTGCTCTGTGCAACTCCCATTCCAACAATGCTTGAATTTTGGCATAAATTATCAGCAATTTCACAGCCATCTTCTGCACTGCTAGCTTTGGTGCGGCAGATGGCCGGTTTGAATCTCAGGTGGGCCCTTGGGTAAAGCCCTTTATGCTGTACACACCTATGTATACCTGTAGCCACAAGGGAGCAGTGTCTCATTGTGCGGGGTGGATAAATACGGAGGGTTGTGTCAGGAAGGGCATCCGAAATCAACATGTGAATCTGATTTGCTGTGACGAACCCTGAAGGGAAAAGCCGAAAAAGAAACTTACTTTTTATTTCACTTTAACTTAGTTATTTATAGAGGCACCAGTCAGGATCCAGAAACTGCTAAATTCAATAATTTACCTCAGTGATTCGTGGAAGCATGGTGAAGCACTGCTTAGCACTGTCACCTCACAGTAAAAATTCCTGGGTTCAGACCTTTCTGTGCAGAGTTTACATGAATGAATGAATGTTCACCACCTGAAACTGCTTCTTAAAGAGCTCAGTATCTGTTCCATTAGACATTGTAGCCCCATATGTCTTTTTTTTTTGTCTGAAGTTCATTTTCTTCCACGCCACTATTAAAAATAGCATTAAAAGATAGTAATAGTAAATCTTTCCGTCTGCACCAACTAATAGGTATATGTCTAATTCATGTAATTATTCTATGTAAATGTACTTCTTTCGCCCAATGGTAGCTGGGATAGGCTCCAGCCCCCCAATTAAGTGGTCCAGAAAATGAATGAATTAATGCAGTGATGAGTGCAGTTTTCTATCATGGATCTGCAGTAGATCTTATTTCAGCTCGCGGTCCATTTATAGCAGTGCCTTGCTTCACTTCATGCTTGGCTGTGCATTGACATAAATCATCTTTTTACTCACCTTCCCCTGAACTGGACAGCACAGATAAAGAGTTGACAAATGAAACACAAGGTGTGAAGATGTGAAACCTCATAGAATACCTTATTCTGTATCAGGAAGAGGCATGCAAAAATGTGGTTTGGCAGAAGCAGTGGGAGGTAACGTTTACTAGCACATGTGCTAACATTAGCTAGAGACAAACTTTTTTTTCCCCACATTTGTTAAAGACTTAACTTTACTTATCAACCCTGTCAACTTCTTCTGCTCTTTATCACCAAACAGACAATGATAAGATGATGTGTTTTATAAATTCATGGACATGATGCTGCAGCAGATTGAATACAAAATAAGAAATGGAAATGAACCAGAAAATTACAGGTCTCTGAGAATTAATGCACCTTTAATAGAATCTATGACTTCAAAATATATTATAAGAAAGTTTGTTTGCTAGTATATGTGCTCTTTTTGCTGAATTCTTTCTTTTTTTCTTCTTTTTGTTTTTTTTTGGAGGCATCAGTCAATAAAAAAGTAACCCCCAATAATCATTATTTATACATTCAAGCATATATATTAACCCATTAATCCCCAAACATCCACCTTTAACCTAAACCATCTACTGATTTTAACTGTTTAATAACTATTGTTCCACTAATCCTATCAATACATATAAATAATTGGTGTAAAATACAGTTGGTCATCTTTTCATGGTCATCAGATATGGCCCGTTTGGACGTTCAGAGGCTCTGTAGTGAACGTGGAAACACCATCATCTTCTACAACATTATTTCACCAATATTTCATCTCTATTTTTGGTAGAATAAGCTCCAACTTTAATCTGAGGTTTTATTAACATCTACATCATCACTGAATTAAATACATGAGTTCCACTGAAGAAAGCTGTTTTTGGATTAAAATGTAGTTTGGTTTCATAACTAACCCTGATTTTGAACCGTCAAAAACCACCAGACACCTATAATAAATTAGAAATGTGGTGAATACAATTTAATGAAGTTGCAGTCTTACAGAAAGTCCTAGTATGATGACATTGTCTGCATTCAGAGGCCACAGGCAGCAACCTTATAAAAAACACACAATCTAGTGGGTGATTAATGTTTCAACATCCAGTTATTACATCCTTTGCATCAGGTATCCCATCAGGCTTAGTGCTGTGCAGGACTCTGAAAATATCTGCTCCTCATTGGCTTGCACCTGTATGTTTTCACGGTCCTTATGATTCGCAGATGGACAAAGGAGCAAGGACATACAAGCTGTTTTTGATTCTTTCCGTCAGCTTTTCCTCACAGCTCCCAGATCTTGCCTCCAGCAGTTGCTTTTGAACACAATGCCAATGTGTCTCCTCTGGCAGGAACCTTTCTTACCACATTATATGGAAACTGGTTTCACTGTGACAGGATAAAAATAGGGTTTGTTAGAGGAACATGGAGCTCATAAGCTGAGCTACAAGAAGAGGACCTTTCCCCCTGACGCTGAACCCTGACACTTTTACAGCTACTCCATTAATGTAGAAATACACAACATGTCCAGATACAGAATATAGTCAAAGTACGGACCAGATTCAATACTTATAAAACCAAGTATGTGCTCAGAAGCACATTTCATTTGAGTAACAACATGGTTAATAAAAGTAAAAAGGATGTTAATAGGCTAGCCGATAATTCTGCCCAGTTATTCCTTTGTCTCAACTGATATGTAGCCTATGAATTGTGAATGCTACATTATGGCACAGGTATATTTTTTCCTATTTGTAGTTAACTATTATTGATGATGTTGGCCTCTTCATGATGTTGCATGGACTGCGTTCTTGTTATTACGTAGTGAAAGCATGCTACTGAAAAATAAAATATGAAATCATTAGAAATATGTCATACTTTATTCAGTTTGTTTTAAATGGCAGTTAGTGGGAACAACCTCAGCCCTCACTACTCCCTCTAGTGGCCACATAAACTCTACTGTCAGTGTGTAATGTGAAATCATGAATTGCGTACAGATAACATGCTGCTTTAAATTGGTGTTATCTGTACACATTAAAGGTTTATAGGATGCGATTAGCAGTTCAGGTTGAAATTAGGTTTAGCAGTTACTGATATGTAAACCAGAGATATTGGCGTATATTGACACACAATCACGTGGTGTTGAATAACAAACACAAGAATGAAAATGCAAACGTATACATAGCACGCCAAATGCCATAAGAACTGGCATGAGATACAACAAAATGTCATGAGATCAGTCTGCAGTGTGAACATATTGAGTTTATATCACTACAATCCAATACAATGGGAGCTTTGGCAGAACTAACTGTATTGTCAACACGGGAATGATAGTTTTGGACCATTTTTTAATACAGTATCTGAAAGTATACATCAGGAATTAGGAGTACAAGGAGAAGTCTCACATCTTCTCAGACCAATTACAACATGCTGAAAGCTTATTATGGATTTTTTTTTTTTTTTTTTTTTTGCATCAACTGCAGCTTTAAATAATGGCTTTCACCACTAATGGAACAGTAGTTTTCCAGATAGTTAGATAAATATAATACTAGATAAATACTGCACATTCAAGCTTATGTTTAGTGTTGAAATGCAATACAAACTCATTAAAACAGATATAGATTTATTTAGCATAAACTGAATCAAAAGACTCTTTTTAAATGAAAGCACTGCTTGACTCATTGGCTAAATGCAAGTCAACTGTGTGCAAAAATCAAATTGCATTTAACTGTTATTTTCACATAATGTATTTCAGTACCTCATGTGGAATCATAAGTGCATGTCAATTCGTGAAAAGCCTCCAGTAGACACTTATGCAACATAACAATGACTTACAGGCAACTGAAATGAAATATCAGCCTATTTTCCACAATAAAATGGTGCTATTGTGTGTTTCTGCAAACCACAGATACATACAATTTCCACATGTGGACCAAAACTGCATTTCTTATCAACATTTGTAGATGCATATGGTGCTTGTTTGTCATGTGTTATGAATGAATGCATTTTAGTAGTAAGGGACAGGTTGTCATTGTATGCGACAGTGTTAGCATTCCAACATATCACAGGACAATGTGCTGCTTTTGTGTAAGGATGTGTGTTATTTTTGGAGGGCTGCATAAATGAATTATGAATTATTTTACTGTAAGAACAAACTGAGCAGATATTTAATACATGTTTCAGCTACAATAGCAATCCCACTGTGGGTGATGAATTGGTTAAATAATCACTGCCCATGTATATTTAACCACTGAACTGTATGGGGCTCTTTGGGAAATGTAGCGAGCATGTGACAAGAATATGATATAAAGCTCTTTACAACATACTCGCTACTTCATAAATGTGTATATTGATACAAATCACTGTATTGACTACATACATATATATATATATATATATATATATATATAATGTAGATAATGTCATTTAGATCATCATAAATCTGTTGCTTCTACCTCATTGTTTTTGTATTTGATGTAAAGAGGCTATTTTACAGTAAGTGTTTCCTTTTGGTGTTAGTAATATACTTTAGCAATTACTATTATTATTATTATTATTATTACTAGCGTGTTGACCACTGGGGATCCCTGGGTTGTAGACAGATAGTTTTTATGCTGTTGTGTATTTGTACATGCAGTACCACATTTGTCCACCAGTCACCACCAAAGCATTGTAAGCATAGCAACGTGATTGTACGATTATTGTATTCCAAAATTACTAATATCTCCCAAAAAATATTGGTCCTATCATTTTTTTGTTTTTGCTATTGTCTTCCTTGACCAAAACTACATAAATTTGCAAAACTACATCAGTCAGTTTTTTCCTAATTTTGTGTTATTCCCGAGACACATACACACACACAGAGGCCACTTAACTGATTATTATGTTCATTCTGTTCTAGTAACTATATACTGTACATAGGTGCATTTTTTTTTTTTATAAAACTATCAAATTTAATTCAGTTTCAGCTAGTTCTAACGTCTTCTGAACAATTGAATTATTAAAACCTAAAAGATATAATCTTTTCAGCATTTGTTCTCCTCCCTTATTTATCCCGCCCCTTTCCTTGTGTATGTGCTTCATTTGTATTTAGTGTATTTTATTCTTACACTCACATTGAATTATATTCATTCGCCCTCACACAGAAGCTGAGAACATTACTGTATCTAGGTCTTAGGTGGTGTCAATTAATTATCATAGCTGGCGATAGATGCATAGCTTAATTGAATTACTTGAATGTACGTTCACGGCAGCTGCCTGTGGGATTAACAGTCTGCTGTATGTACAGGATTTACAGCTCTTGTGTATATGTTAAAACTCAAACTACATAATTATTTTTCCTTCAGTTTTGGTCCTCTCAGTATAATCATATCATGTTTCCATCACACAAACGCATTAAACATTTCATCTCTGTTTTCTTCTTCTCTCCTGACTCTCAACAATGTCTGTGATGCCGCTGTGATAAATGCAGATGTTTTAGTCGTATAATAAGTCTGTTTATATTTGTAACATCACTTGCTCATCCTTTGCTCTACTTTGTTTCATGATCTCACTGGTGTTTGAGCTTCATTAAAGATCATTCAGAAAAATCTAACTGTTGTGAACGCTACAGCGCTCCCTACGCTCAATAAAGGAGCTTAATTGGTGAAAAGCTTTTTCATTTAGAAAATCCAATTGTTTCCATTGTGTTGTAAAGAAATGTATTTACATTACTAACACTATAACTTGAAGTGACACTATTACCCAATAGTGGTGCTCATGGCATTTAAGCATTTTGCAGGAATGGGATGAGGCTGTAATAATAACTGTGTGGCTCAGAAATAAACATATTATCGACCTTTTGACGGTTAGATTGGGAAAAATAAAACAAAACAGGGCTTTCCAAGATATAGAAAACATCTTATATATGATTGATATGACTCATGAATAATTTCTTAACCTTTAAACCAAATTAAATAAATCTATTTTATCCATTGGTACACCACCTCAAAAAAGCACATATGTATCAATTGTGTGTTGTATTAAAAACCATCAGAATGAATCGGCAGCTTCCAGTCTGGAGTTAGTAAAACATCTCATACTCATCTTACCAAATATTCACATTACTGTGGGTGGGGTAAAAGTCCTGTGTTCTGTGCATCTATCATTTACCACATCATTCACTTTTAAGAAAAAATAAAAGCAGCAGCAGGAACATGAACACACTATGGGTCTTGGGTCCGTCCTGGGGCTCTTCAAATTCTTATTCAAATTCTTATTCAACATAATTAATTTTGCATTTCCAGAACCTTTTTGTTCTTTTTTTACTTCCCTACTAGTGCATTCACCAACTGTTCCATTATATTTTGCAAAAAAACACAACATTGCAGCCAACATTCATGATACCTACAGGTGCTACACATTCAGAGGTCATCCCCAGAAAGACGAGCACCAGACTTTTCAATAAATGATGAGATGTATTAGACACTGTTTTAGGAAATCTGTATTCCGGTTCCTAACTTAATGTCTGTCTTCTACAAACAGGCCACCGAAGACTTCACAGTACATCACAGATAATGGTGTTTGAATTCTTTTTTAAAATTCAATGTTGAATTCATAAGCTTGTTGCTGTGAAACCATCCAGTAAAACTCAGCCACCTCAAACGTTTCCAATGAATGTCAATGAGAAAGTGAGAGCTGCAAGACCGCTCAAGGCTGCAGAGTCCAGTGGCTGGACTGTGAAGATGGTGCATCTCCCCAATGTACAGAATACTATTAACAATACAGACCGACTGATATGGTATGATACTGTCCCACTGCATCAATATCTGACTGTGGTCAACGGTAACATTAATGCTCTTCAACATTAGTGACTAAAATGGATTTAATATGACAGTTATCGCTGCTCTTTTGTGGTTTCCTTTGTCCTAATGAGGTGGAAAGATGGGCGTCTTGTCAGGCGGACAGACAGATAGATTGACAGGTTTTCATTAGACTCTTTGGTTGGGGGGCTTTTAATTAATCCTTCTGAGACCATGGCTGAATATCCTCTTGACCAATGGAGAAATAAAGAAGTGTATGGACTGAATGCAGATACAACATATATTATGCTGTTGCGGAGTGTCCTTCCTGCAGAGAACTGTGCCTGTGAAGACAAAAAAGTGGAAGTGGGCTGAGTTCGTACTTTTATTATTTATTCTATAAATCAGGCTACTGGCTGTTTTAACAAATTGTAAATTTAATTAAATTCAATTCAATCATATATTGCTCAATGTAAACATTTTCATAACATAATTTTACTTTTTTCACTCAAACAGCGAGAAATGTTTGGAATTGACATGATTTATATATTATTATATTATTATTTCACTGGTGTGGCCCACTTCAGATCAAATTTGGCTGAATGTTTACCTGAAGTAAAATGAGTTTGACACCCCTGATGTAAAACATCCACATTTCTGTGAACAGTAAGAAATGTTATTGGATAGAGCCAAAATAAGAGAATGACCACAATGTTACATTTAAAATTACATATGTTTGAAGAAAATATAAAAATGTAAGCTACTAAAAATAAGTACATTTAACCAAATTTTTGCTGAATTCTTTACGAATGCATTTCATACAAATATTTCACATGTAAATCTAGTATTTTGCAATGCGCTTGGTGATATTAAATATTTAAGTTGCATTAAATAATCTTAAATCTGCTCTCTCATTTTGTTGGTAACAACACTCACATTATTATTATCATTAATATTATTATTATTTATTTTTACTGTTTATGAGGCTCATTGTGTTGCAGCATGTCATGCAGCTGTAGAAAGTCTAAAGTTAAAACCTCAAACCAGTGAATGTGAAACAAGGAGAAGCAGCGTGTATGACGGTCATCTGTCTAAGGAGATGATAACCCTGTCTACATCCTGTCCATCTTTTACTAATGAGCTCCTTTTGTGGCCACAGTGTTTCTTTGAGCTTAAGAAACATAAACAAACAAACAAACCACAGATGGCAAACAACAGTGTTGTTCATTTAATACAGACGCCAGGGAACATTGACATATGTCACTCTAAAAGACTATTAAAACATCAAATACATATATACCTTATGGCTTCAAATCCGATTTTTTTTTAAATTAAACAGGCTTATTTAAGTGTATAAAATGAATCCAATTATGTTCATATTCACATAAACCTATTGTTTTCATTTTGTTGTCATCATGTTCTTGTTCAACATTACTTTCAGCTACTAGAGTGAAACAACTCAACAAAAATATAAAGCATTAAACATAATATAAATGACACTATAATATAAATAACACCTTATTTGTGGAAATGATTTCTGTCAGAATTTTATTGTTTACCAGTCTTCCATCATGTCATCTACACGTACTTTACATAGTCTTCTGCACCTTTTGTCATTGTTTTAATTGAGAGACTCCTAGTCATGCAATTAAATGTGAGTAATAAAATGATAAGATGTTGAATAAATAAAAAAATAAATATGTGAAGACGCCCCAGTGTTGTGGAAAATTAAAAGACGAGCATCGACTACCATCAACCGCTAAACCATGGAAAAGTATGGAGAAATATAGTTCAGCTAAATAAACTTCCTAGAAATAAGACTTCAAGCTACCTCTATGAAATAAAAAATAATCAAATTTACAGTGTTCATCCATTGGTTTCTGAAATGCCTTTTTAAAACCTGTAGTTTGGGATTTGGTTGTCACTATGTTGGCTTTTTTTTTTTTTTTTTTTTTTAACCTAAAAGTTACCAAATTTGGACAAAAGAAATGCAACTAACAGAACCTGAGGGGTCAGAGGTGAGCTAATGCAGAACATTAGTTTACTGACTGTTTTACAAAATCATATTAGTGGAACCTGTTGATCATCACTGCAGTTAAACAGTCTGTCAGAAAAAAAAATCTAACTCCCCAAGTCCAACATGGCAGACATAAAGGTTTCTATTTCACCTGAAATCTTATATTGGCATAGGAAAACACTTCAAAGGCAGAATACCAGATCGTTTTTTTAGAGGGTAAAAATAAAATGAATCAGACCAGAATGAATCCTGGAAAAAAATGAGTGATTTAGTATTTTCAGAGGGAAGGTCAGTGAAAGTATGAGTTTGTGTTTGACAGTGAACATGTCTTTTCCCACAGTGAAAAGCACTGGTGTTGAATGAAACCGCATGTTCACCTGCCAAAGGTTATGTACGGGGTGGTAAAAGGGACAGAGGAGAAACGATAAAATAAAAGCAGAAAAAGCATTCCTTTACTTTATACGGTGTTGAAATTTTAAGTCTGTTATATAAGTGTAGAATTTCAGTTTTCTTGTCTGGAAATAAAACATACCAAAAATCTGGGATAGTTAAGGAGCGTGGAATTTGTGCGGAAACTATTTAATTCACAACCCCCTCCAGGATGAGATGCTGTGTTGTCTCAGTTCAGCACCAGGATGCACAATACCAGTTCATTTGTTTTCAATTTTCATTTGTTTCAGCGTGTTTTGTTTTATGCTCGTTTTGTACAGATGTATGATTGTAGTGGAAATCGCGTAACTCCATGTAAGCCGGGTTTTTACTACAACTACAAAACAATGATGTTAACATTTCTATGAGCTAAACCATGCTGGGAATCAGGCCAAACACTGAAAATTATATCACACACAAACATGAGGGAAACATGAAATCTGGGAGAAAAAAAAGACACATAATGATTGGATTACAAATTTAGAAGATATAATTAAATTAACAACAAAAAAACAAAAAAAGATTTTCTCAATTATAAGCAAGTCATCGGATGGAAAATAATTCAGAAACTATAAACATTCCAAGAATAGAGAAACATAAAAGTCATGATTAAATGCTGATATTAAATCTAGTCTATAGATAATTCCCAAAGCTATAATCACAGGTTCAAGATTTACAGAGACTTAATTTTTTTTTTTTAACTAGAAAAACCGCCAAGTGCAACATCCCCCCCACCACCATAAATATTAGTCCCTCATTTATTTGGACAGTATTTTAAGATTCTTAAGTCCATGGACTATATGAGA
>JAPSES010065547.1:0-11168 GCA_029822895.1 Maxillicosta whitleyi | reverse complement strand
TTTTTCCCTATGATCAACTTGCTTTGACCTCTAACAGATGAGATATGTTTGTAAAATGGCCGGAATTCCCCTTTAATCACCCTAACCTATACATCCCAATGTGGCCACAAGAGGGCGCATGCCTCATTGTGCCGGTTCCAAGCCCAGTTGTGTCAGGAAAGGCATCCAACGTAAAAACCTGTTCCAAATCAACATGCAAAGGTGATTCGCTGTGGCAACCCCAGAAGGGAAAAGCCGAAAGAAATCATCATTCTACTATTGTAATCACAGACATTTCAATTATTCTCGACAGTCAAGAATGTTTGCTCACAGTTGTTAATCCATACGCAGTTGGGTCATAAAACTGTCCCAGTAGTAAATTGTGTGAGAAACAAAAATGATCAATTGCTACCGCTAACATTTGGAATGCATAATGCTAAGACGCTGTTAGCACGGCATGAGAATATGAAACATAATTGATGCAATACATCGGTTAAATACATCTTCCTTCAGTTGTTACACATAGTATAGTAGCCTGTAGAACAGAGATAGCGGGCACATATTGAGGCATTGGAATGGATTCTGTGGCGGCTGCCCCGGGGCATCTAGCCAGAGCAACAGAAGCATGAAGTCGCAACAGCTGCCCTGAGTGCTGCGGTGAAAATCATGCTAGTGCATGTTTGTCCTGATGAACTTGGTTGACTATTCACACGGAAGAGTGAAGAGCAAACTGACCAATATTACCACTGCTAAGGTTTGTTATTTGACCGTAGCCTCGATCATTTCTAATAGAACGGAATAAGTTACTATCCTGCAACAACCAGCTATTTGTGATACTGGACAGGACACGGCTTAATTTACCCCGTAATGTCTCTGTGGCAAATGTGTTGGCTGTTATATATTTATTAAAATGTTTGTCTCTTCATCTATGATGATCCCAGCACCTCAACCCCCAGTAAGAGGCAGTGAAGTGGACAAGTGGAAGAAGAAACTCTTGACTGTGCCCTCAATTTCCAATAGTGGATGTCCATCATCTGAAACACTTTCAGATCAGTAAGTGTGTCACATAGTTTTCGTTTTCATTGTATGTTTAGAAACATTTCTAGTGTTACAACACACCTACATTATCCATAGAGAGGACCAGCTGCTTGTGACAGAAAGACTGGAAAGTCCTGAGAACACCATGGATGCCACTGAGGTTCTAGAGGAAAGGTAGATAAAGTCAAGCTTCCTCGTTTGCTTAAAAATCAGAAATTACCTTTAAAACTTACTTATTTACACCAATCCATAATTTAACATCCAAATTATTTTCTTTTAGTCTACAGAACATGAGCATCCAGGATGCTGAAGCCCAGAACATGGATGAGCAGGAAGTAAATGACCTGAAGAATAGTGTGCAAATACACTTCAGTTTGACTATGTAGTGTACAAAAAGATAGGCTAGTGTGTATTATAGTTATTAAAAAAAACAACATTTTTTCTGTCAAATTTGACAGAATTGATTGGGGAGATGGTGGAGGTATAAATAATGATGAAGACATTGAAGCAGATGACAGTCAGTATGAGGACTATGTCCCTCATATTAGTATTCAGTAAGTTACCTGTCAAGGTTCAATATAATATGGTCCAAAAGCAGAGTTGAAGGAAAAGGTTCTTTATTGAGCAGTTAACACAAAGATAAAACAAAACACTAACTAAAACAAAACGGAGGATGAAGCAAGGTGAAGAAGTCGTACAGACCATGGGAAAAATAAACCAACAAAGGAAATGAGGAAGGAGTGCACTGAAATAGTGACAGGTGATTGGTGACAGGTGTGAAGGAGAAACAGGTGAAGTGAGTAAACCATAATGAACAGACATGACGTTACCATTTCATTCCCATATAGTATATAGGAGCCATGGGGTCAGACCCGGAATGTTTGGTTAAAGTTTTTTTTGTTTGCTTTATCTTATATCTTGTAGCTCCTCAAGATTTAAGAGGGTGCCCGGTGATATCCCTTGGGCAATTTAATATATTAACCTTTTAATGCCATATATGCCCAAATAATGGAAGAAAATACCAAAAAAAATAAATAAAAAATATCAGTGTAAATACTGATATTAAATGCACCAAGTTGGCTGTATCTGATAGGTATTCACATTTTTCTCTATATTTGTCATTCAAATACTTCAAATGTGGATTAATTAACCCTTTAACTTTTCCAAATTAGCAATTTTTATACAAGTATTACATAAACTCTACAGTTAATATAAAATAATGATCAATATCTATGTAAGAACTATACAGCATGAAATAGAACTATATACAGCATGTATACACACACACCAATGATCCACTATATAAAACTACAGTATGCAATGTATCAAGCATGCAAAATGGCATATACAGCACACACACACACACACACACACACACACACACAAGAATAGCAAAAGATACTGATTTTCAATTAACCAGATTGGCTGTACAGTATTCACGCTTTACTGTTGTTCAAATTAGTCAAACGTGTAATTGACCCCTGCATAAATTTGCAAAATTAACAATTTTGATACAAGAATTACAGTACATAAACTACAGTACATAAAGCATGTATGTGCATGCATGCACATGCACACACATATCTGTCACACATCTGTCAACTGTATGTGTGTATCTGTCTTCTGTACTGTTCTGTCCTTGCCTTTTATATCTGCTTATTTTATTTTTGTCTTTTATTCTACTTTTTAGCCATATACTCTGTACAGCACTTTGGCCAGTGAAAACTGTTTTTAAATGTGCTCTATAAATAAAATTTACTTACTTTACTTACTTACTTACATACACACACACTAATGAGCAATAATTATGTAACATAATTATATACAGTATGCAAACACACACACAAAACAGAAAAACTATCTAATGAAAGAACTAAGCGTTCAGATGAAACAAACCCTAACTATGGGTCTAGTTCAGTGAGCAGTGAGGACATGTCACTGCTCTTACATGATTGCACTCACATAGTTTCTCTGCATAGCTTATGCGTGCTGTGATCGTGTGATTGACAGTTAGTAAGATAGCTACACAAGTTGACTTGAATGAGCTGATTGTGTCCCTCATATGCCCCTGCAGAAGGAAACACAAGGATGACACTGGAGTGAATGTCTAAGAATTTAAGGCTCGCATTAACAACCAAAGGAATAGAGGAATAAAGGGCTTTTTTGTCTAAGCCCCGCCCAGTTGCATGGCCACACCCCCAACCATGGCTGGAACCCCGCCCCCAGGCCTTAAACTCATCCTATTATGTTAACAAACACAAAAATAAGTATGATATATAGACTTTGGTGAACATAAGGTGAAGAATGTCAAAATGTCAGAGTTTAGGCTATGACTACAGCACATCCAACAATAAAGGGACAATATCTGGAAGTGTCCAAGGGATATCACCGGGCACCCTCTCTTATCTCAATGAGTAGAGCTTGGACAACAGCAAACAGCAAAAAAAAAAAAAACTTTATCCGACGAAGCCACGTTCAGCCAAATTTGGGCCTTTGGCTCCCGGACTAGTTAGTGCTTCACATATTATTCACAATACGTAATCATACATTCATTCAATTGAACTACGTGCCAAGTGGAGTGTCAGGGCCATCCTCCTTTTGAAGTTACCATTGCTCGCAGGGGTACTGCAAGCATCATGGAATGGGTAGGTGTTGTAATCACACTACGTTGCAAATAACTTTTGATCTGTGTTGGAGGCAATGGTAATGCATTGGTTTTGTGACACTGTTAAGATTCCAAAGTTTTTGATGTACTTATTTGAAGCCATTCTATTTTTGTATGTATTAATGCAACTTTAAGTGTGTCCTGTTTGTTGTTAGACATGTCCTGTTGGCCATGCTGTGTGGATGTGGAGTTCACAGCCTACTGTAAAATATGGGATGCTGGCAGGGGACTCCATGTTGGCCAGAAATATCCTGTTCTCAGAAAACAACTATGCCAAAATCTCTCTTCTGTTTCGATTCATGAACATGGGGATGGTGGACCATAGTTCCTTCTTCAGTATTCAGGACACTTATTGTGTAGATACTGTAAAGGAATATTGGGAGGAGAGGAGGGCTGAGGCTATACATCATCTAAAACACAGAGATGTGGTGATAGAAGGTAATGTTCACATTTCTTCTTCTTTTAGGCTAAAGTAGTATGTCGATATGTGAATTTGAATTGTGAAAATCATTAATTATTGTTAACTATTAACAAAAGCGGATGGAAGAATGGACAGCCCTGAACATTGTGCTCAGTACTGGACATAGACTGTCATGGAAAATGAATCATGGGAAATAATCTCTGTCATCACTGTGGACAAAAGGGAGATGGAACGAAATTCTGTTATTATGGAGAGAGGTATTTGTGCGGACAGTTGAGTCTTCTGAATGAAGTGAAACTAGTGGAGGTCTGCACTGATGCCCATGTCTATGCCCTAATGAGTAAATTGTCATTGAAATTGTCTGTTAGGACTGTTACTTTAAGAATTAAATTCAACAACTACTGGTATTTTGGGGTGGGTTTTATTCATGGTACTTCATTTACATTGTACTTTCCTTTGTCTGATTCAGAAAAATAAAAATACCTTGGGCTGCAGCGCAAGCTGGATATGTGGGGTGGGGCTAAGAATTTGGCCAAAAGGATCCATGGATCCTGCTGTCATTACTATGGCTTGTTTTTATGCATGACAACCTACCCCAACTGGTAGGTTGGAGGTATGTAATGATAACTGTTATGTCTGTCCCAGGCTGCACAGGTCAAGGGTCAGTACAGTTTTAAGCTGTTGGTGGAAAGATGTTATCAGTCAGTTTTGGTGATGCTGCAAAGCAGTGCATTCTTATGAAGACTTCCTTGTAAGTTGTCTTTTTGTCAAAATGTTTGTAATGCTTTGTGGCAACTTCATCCTTTTTAAAAAGTGAGAAGAATTAGAAGAAGTACTTAATTGATCCCAAAACTGGGAAATTGACATTCCAGTTACAACTGATCAAGATAAACATTAAACACAGACAAACATGGGAATACAGATACAGTTGAACTGACACATCACCAGCTTAGTCAGCACCTCGTTTATGCAGAATGAAAAAGAACAAACATATGGGAATCAAGGTGAGAAAAAAAGACAAATTCCACTCTAGTTTAACTCTACACGGTGTAATTTATGGGGAAAAAAAACACCCCTCTGCGTAAAGCACAAAGACAACAGTTACACACAGGACCAAAAGCACACGTGGGTAGTGAGGGTGGGTAAAGGGATGTGACACGCCCATGTCCAGAAGTGGTTCGCTGCAGCCAATCAGATGCAGCGCTCCCGAACCCCCCGTCCACAGCATGTCTGGGAGGGGGAGGGGGGAAGAAGAAGCCTTCAAAGTTAAGAAAGGTGATTGTTATGAGTTCGATCAGTCCTTGAACAGTTCGTGTAGTGTGTGTGTTTGCACATGTGTCCGGTCATGCCCCCCCCCAGTCCAACAGTGTCCAGTTGTTATCAGTTCAGAGGAGAGACAGAACAAAAATCTTCAGTTTACATTCTATCGAGGAGAGATAGAGAGGCACCGTCCTTTAAGACAGAACACAATAAGCCAAAGATAATCAAAATGTTATGATAGCCCTGCCACCACTTCTTTTCTGTGTGGGGGGGCCCCTGCTGCCCATTTCAAAAACCTGAATTTGATCCAAATAGAAAGATCTCCAATTTAATTTTAAACCAGCTTTTCCAGCTGAGCCCCAACTTCCTCCCAGTTGACATCCGTCTACTTGATGAGTTCCAGAACCGAGTCCATTTTTCGGTTCAGCTCCGTCAGCGTAAAAGTCAGAGTGTTTAGAGCTCTGGCCAGACCCTCGATTTTTGAATCTGACTGCGCCACACGTACCTGCAGCACTGCCAGCTCCCTCTTATATTTGCGATACCCCAGGAACCCAACAGATCCGATCAGTAGGAATCTAAGTATCATGAATCCGAATATGTAGACGTCCTCAACAGCCAATTGTAAGATACAGATAGTCCTCCATGTCGACCAGGAGTCCATCACGTACCCTACAGGAAAGGCAGCCTTCCCTGTGTTCTGCCTTCTTGTTGAGAAAATCTGATCAATTGCATTTAGGGACCAGCCGATCAAATCCATTTTTGCCCGTTCGTCCGGAGTGTGAAGAGAAGTTAAATCAGAGAGAGACGAGACAAGCAAGCAGAGAGACGGAGGGAGGGAAAAGTGCGTCTGTCCTCGAGAAGAGCCGGAAAAAGATTAAGTTTTCAATTTGCTGTACTTGTGAGTGCAGTACATGTACTTACAAACACCATCATCAGCACTGGAGTACATACAATGTGCATGCTTGTTTTTGTCTGTACATAATTTTTATAATTTTTTTTAAGGAGTTGTGGCTTGGACTTCTACATCATGTCACAAATGAATACAAGAGGGTACGGAGAGGCTGCCAGCATACAGACTTTGAATCTGATGGAAGTCAACAGTGGTAAATTAGATGTCATGCATAACACAACTAAGGTTAAAATACATTATTTTTTGTGTTTCTCTCCTCAGTTCCAGTGTTCCAGACAAAGACTGACAGAGCCTCACAACCTTGACCATAGTTGTTGTCATGTTGCATTTAGTGTCACAATCTGCTTCTCACAACATTCAAACAAAAAATATTTAGTGAATCTATTTATATGTTTTAAACATAAATATGTATTAAACCTTTACCACTATTCCATACTTTGTTTTTGTACTGGTCCCTACATACTGTTTGTTGCATTCCTAATAAGCCATCTGATGGAAAATGGCATTGCACTGTTATTCTGAAGAAACTTTTTTATTTAAAAAAAATATATCAAAAACCACCATATATACAGCAATAAATAACTGAAAGTAAACAGTATACAGTACAGTTAAATTAAATAGCCCGTACAAAGCCTGAGTATGATTAAATGGTGGGTACAAAGCCTGGGTACTGGCCCTGTGGGTCTGGGTATTTGTCCCTTATTCTCCATACACAGCAGGTGGGAATAACATGACGGTTACCCTGACCCAGCGCCCCATCCTGCCAAAAGATATATTGCCGATAGGCAGCGTACCTGAACTGTCTATTGTCATCCCCTGGCTCTGTAGGTTCACCTACAACCAATACGTGATTTCTGTACTGTCTGTGGAGATGTAAATAATCATCTTCCAAACTGTACAGTTCAAAGTGTGGCAATTTGCTGATGCAGTGCTCAGGCCCCTGAACACAGCACTTTCTTTAAGCATCTGTAGCCATTTCCCTGCAGTTTCCACAGGTGGAAAGAGGAAGAGCAGCGGCAGGTGAGAGAGTGGGCGTGCCTTAGAAGGAAATTACGGCATCGAAAACGAATCCAGGTGTGATGCAATGGCCACCGGACATTTTGCCTTTCTTTGTCCTTGTGATCCTCCATTTTAAATCTGGCTGGCTCCTCCCACCTCATTGCACACACCTGACCTGACCCTATATAAGAGCCAGGAAACAAAGATGGCTCTCCCTCTCTCCCTCCTACATGGCTGGTGACAACAGGGCTTCCAGCATGGGTGTTTGACTTTTGGTTATGTTTGTTGAGTTCTTTTGGTTTCTTTGACCACACATGCATACATACACCTCACTACTGATTACTGGTTTTATTCACCTGAGTAGGTTTGCTTTTAATTGTCTTTATTAAAATTACATTACTTAGTTGTCACTGTTTGGATCTTCTCGTCTTTTGTTATGCTCTTTAACAAGCTGGGCATAACACAGGTTCCCTGACGAAAAGTCATTCATATGCTGAATGAATACCTGAATTAACACCATAAAATCAAGCATTTGTAGCGGCTCATATTACTGTAATGACTATATGAGGCTGAAGCTTTATGCTGCACCGTTAGCCAAAGGAAGATATTTAGCAGGGTAATGAAAACAATCCATGTTTCAACAGGAGTGAGCTATTACAGTTCTTATCTTTACAATTATTTGGCTTATCACCGTTAGTCAATTTTTTTCTTCAGATAATGATTTCACAAACCATCACACATGAGGCATAAACATTAGCAGATGATAAACTGCTAAGCTCCATATGGTAGACGCTCATGCCGGATCTGCCAACCCGTTGCTGGAGGAAGGGGGAGGGGGTACCACACTCTACAGTATTTTCAAAGTGGTTGCAGTACCACTTTTGGCCACAATCCTACATATGGCACCTTTTAACTTTTGAGACACAGATAGGCTCTACTTTACAATTCAAGTTAGATTTGAAGTTGTAGTCATGACCTAAGAACAGCATTATTTCCATCCACACATCCTTCTCCTGCTTATCCTGGTCCAGCTCAGAGGGGCATCAGCTTGAGTAGAGAAGTCCAAACTTCCCACTCCCTGGCCACCTCCTCTAGTTTTTCCAGGGGGATTCTAAGGCATTCCGAGGCCAGCCAAGAGACATAATCCATCCAGTGTGTCCTGAGCCTGCTTTTGGTTGGACATGCCTGGAACACCTCACCAGGGAGGAGTCCTGGAGGCATCCTGACCAGATTCCTGAACCATTTCGAGTGGCTTCTCTCAATGTTCTCTGTACTCTTAGTCTTTTCCTGATGGCGTAATTCCTGATCCTATCTCTAGTGTTACAACTTCAACTGATTTTGAACAAAACAAAACAACCCAAACTGTGAAAACCCATTAAAAAATTGTCTGGTTACACTTCTGAAGCAGAGAAAACACCAGGCTCTATTTACAGTTGTTACTTGGATACAACCACCAAACTCTGCATTTGTCTCTTCAGCTGCTGAAGAGCAATGACTTCAGCCTCATTTTAAAACACACCTCTTTATAGTGGCAGACCACAGGTGGATACTGACATGTCACCCATTCATTTGTATTGGGTTTGGGTGATGTCATGTAGTCCCATTACTGTTAATTTACCAGTGTTGGGCACGTTACCTTGAAAAAGTAATTAGTTATAGTTAGATATAATTTACTTCTCCCAATTTACTTCTTCCAAAAAGTAACTGAGTTATTACACTATAAAAGTAACTAGTTACCAGGGAAAGTAACTATTGTGTTTTTCTTTTCTGTTTTTTAGTTTACAAATGTCTAAGAATTTAGTTTTGTTTTTGTTTTGTTTTTTCAGAGCATAAAAATCCAGCTTTTGCTGCTTGAACAGTGTGGCTCCATCACTGTGTCCACTGTCAGCACACCTCACATTAAGAGCACCATGCCTGTTATCATTACTGGTCAATGGTGTTTTGGGCCACCAGTTTAGTAGAAGTGTGTGCCATCAGGAGGTGCTTCATTAAATTGGAATTGCGGCGTTATAATGATGGATAAAGTAATCAGTTAGATTACCATTAGTAACAGCGTTTATTTTAACACTGCTATTCCCATCACTGTAACTTACTGAAAACAATGTCCTCACTGCTAGCCAGCAAATATTATGTTCAATACTGACATTTCAGCTGCTGACTTAATGTTGAATGCACCCAGAATGACTTCTTGAATAACTCATTTTCCCAGTACAGAGAGAAGACAGTGTTTCCTGAGTGGGTTTCAGGTGGATTCTTAGCTGACATATATTAGCTATTTAGATAATTTTAATACGCTTCAACTCCAAAGCAAGAGCCCGGGGCTTGTTTCTGTGTTCAATCATTAAATCATTAACCACAATGCAAAATGCATCCATGTAACACATTTTGCATTATGTGGACTTGCTCAGTATTTCGCTAACCCCAACACAAAATGCATTATCCCATTTCTGGACCAGTTGGTTAAAATTCTGTGCTTGTTAAGTATTGCACTACAGGGCTGATTTTTATTAGGACCTGCGTTAGAATATGGATATATTCTTTTAGCTTCATTTCACTCTATTTCTGTAATGCATTTCCTTTGATATATTATTTATATTTGAAAAAGAAGATTTGTAACATCCATCCATCCATTTTCAACCGCTTAGTACCTTTCAGGGTCGCGGGGGGCTGGAGCCTATCTCAGTATCTACGGGCGGAAGGCAGGGTACAGTACGGGGTACACCCTGGATGAGCCCCAACAGACAGACAGACAACCATTCTCACACACACACACACACACTAGGGCCAATTTAGAGTTACCAATTAACCAGTTAACCCAAATGCATGTGTTTGGAAGTGGGAGGAAGCCGTAGTACCCGGAGAGAACCCATGCAGTCACAGGGAGAACATGCAGACTCCACACAGAAAGAACCAATGGTTCTTCTTCCTGTGAGGCATGAGCGCTAACCACTGCACCACCGTGCAGGAGCGGGAGCATTAAGGGTCTTGCCCAAGGACCCTCACTGGAAGCTTGGTGTTTGCATGTTTTGGAATTGAACCGGTGACCCCATGCATCCCAGGCCATGATGTTAGCTGGCTGCCTCAGATTGTAACATTTTGCACCAACAAAATAAATGTATCATGTGAGGATTGATCCACTCACTGAATTTCATTCTCTGCATCAATTTATAGATATAGATTACTTCATTAGATAGATTACATACTACAATAGAGGACTGAGTGTCTGTGGCTGGGAGAGATGGGTGAATGAATGAGAGCATTATGGGGGTGGAGCCAGTGAAATGGTGTGTGTGTGGCCCAATCCCAAACCAGCCCCTATCCCCTAACCCTCTGTTTCCACGTTCACACAAACGCCCGCCATATTAAGGGGAGTCCCAAACCAATTATCTCTGAGGGGAAGTGGCTTGTCAGACCCTTAAATAGCAGGTCTGCATTGGGTGCAGACTTCCCAAAGGTTTGCAGCAGAAATCACGTCCAGGCAATGGAAGAACATTAATTCAAAGGTTCTGTACACTTTCAGTTGGTGTTGTGCCTTTTTTCATATAAGAAAAAACGTGTCGTGTCAAAGAGGAAGAACCCCTGGATTCGCTAAAAAGCTATCTTCCACCCATGGCGTCATTAAAAACAATAAAAATACACACACACACACATATATATGACTTGTGTGTACTTGACTTATATATATAATGCCCAATAAAGCTCAGATATCAAACTGTTTGTATACATGACATAAACACCATCAAGGCTATACGGCTATAACACTACGAGTTAGCAGCCTATAGCCTAGCCTATTTACAATCCGTGTCAGCTAACTTTGCAAACCATGACAACTTACAAACCTACATTGTGGTCCTTCTAATGGATTCTGCTCTGGCTGTGAGGGTCTACACTTGTTC
>JAPSES010065480.1:0-11172 GCA_029822895.1 Maxillicosta whitleyi | reverse complement strand
ACTTTTTTCAGCAGTGAAACAGGTAGACTAGTGTCATCTTGCAGCAGCGCGGAGGGATACGAAGAGAGAGAAAGTAGTGCCAAGTGATTAGGAGGTGTGACTTTTTTATGGACATTGGTATGCGATACAAATAAATCACTCTTTTGAACAGATGCTGTTTTTAGAAGAAAAAAGGTTTTATTTTAGTGACCCCCCGCAAACTTGCCGGACTACTTTCATTTCAACCAGAACCGGACCAGAACTGGGCTCACAGGACACTTCCGGGGGTAAGTCAGAGTGGATGTACTACACTGATGAGGGGATGAAATACAGATTCATGTCAAAAACACACAACTATCCCTTTAAATACGTTTCAGATGTTTAACTGTCATCAGTGCGGCCCATTGAAGGGTGATAGTGGGTCCTGAAGCCAGACCACCTGAGAACTATTGGTCTAGAGTCTCCAACGATCACATCTTATAAATATTCAGTTTCTGTTGGTGTGATCGGACATAACTGCGTTCTGATGAAAAGCACATGGCGCAGATTAACAGAGAATATGATGATTACAGCTGTCAGACCGACTCAAGTTTAGTCATTTATTTCCATCTTGATCGACTGCCATGAAGGAACGTATCCAACAGACTTTATTACCTGTGAAATGAACTGTGATGAGTTCTGGAAGGTGAAGTGGTTTTTCTCCCGGGTAATATTACCTCTCTTTGATGAACAATACTGCAAAGTCTGCACGAGACAATAAAAAACAAAAAAAAAAAAACTGCAGCCGGAGAAAAATAGCATCAGTCAGTGTGTGTGTGTACGGTTAAAATGGTGGAATAGATGGACAGTCCTCGATGCTCGGCGGAGTAGTGGTAGGCAAACTGATTCTGTGGTATCCATACGTCAATACTCAAACACGACTCATTTGAGGATTGATTACACTGATAATATCGATATTAAAACGACAGTTGCGTATTTCTGACATGAATCTGTATTTCATCCTCATCATCAGTGTAGTACATCCACACCGACTTACCCCCGACAGTGTCCTGTGAGCCCAGTTCTGGTTCGGTTCGGGTCGAAACGAAAGTAGTCCGGTAAGTTTGCGGGGGTCACTAAAATAAAACGTTTTTCTTCTAAAAACAGCATATGTTCAAAAGAGTGATTTATTTGCATCACAAACCAATGTCCAAGAAAAAGTCACACCTCGTAATCACTTGGCCCTACTTTCTCTCTCTTCGTATCCCTCCGCGCTGCAGCAAGATGACACTAGTCTACCCGTTTCACTGCTGAAAAAAGTTATTGACTAGTGCGCAGCAGTCAGCAACATGACAACGCACTGACAGGAAATGAGAGAAAGTGAGAGAGAAAAAAAGGCATCGGTTATTGATTCGTATTGAGTCCTAAAAGTGTGGTATCGCGCAACAAGCGGAATCTTTGCATCATTGTCGTCTGATATTTGCGGTGAGTTTTCACGGTGGATATTGACATAGCTCCGCTTGGTCTCCGCTGCGCTGATGAAAAGGTTCGGCTTTGAAAACATTCCGAGGAGAAATATGAAAAACCTCCACCCAGATCAATGATATCTCTTCCCTGTAAGAAAAGCAAAACTGAAAGAAGCAACGGAGATGGGCGCGGAAAAATTCAAGGCCTTTCTCCGACTTCAATCAGTCGAGGTCAAGTGGGGTTTAAAAAGTTGGCTGGGGAGATTTTTTTCTTATTGAGGATAAAGTACCGTGACCTTTCGCGCTCTCCTTTTCCCTTTTCCCTGGTATTCACATTCATCAAAAGGTTAAAGTGCTTCAGATTTCATAATAGAAGGAGGAGTCTCTATCGAACTCAGAGGTGGGATTTTTTTTCCTTAAGACACAGACGATTTCTACTCCACCGTACACCTCTTTCCAATCCTCCAGAGCCTTGTTAGAAGACTGTTATGGTAATATTTAATTCTTACGGGTGCCCGAGTCAACCCATATCCAGCTAAAGATGGATTAAGGTTGCTATGGGTGTTTAAAAATAGTCACCAAAGATTCACACACACACGGAGCAAAGTGGTGTTTTTCTCACACTGATAGGGTCTTACGTAAAGAGTGGGTGTGCTGCAATTACCGATCCCAAGCAGACGTAAGCAGATGCAGGTCTGACTGAGGCAAGAGAAAGGGCTGTGGATAACAGGCCCTGGATTATGTTCATGGGCGTCTCACAGCTGCAAAAGCCCCGAGCATTAGCCCGCGCCGCTCAAAAGTGCACGACGTAATTAGCTAACTTTTTTTTTTTTTTTACTGATGTTAAATTTAGTCCGGAAAGAGGTGCAGCTTAAAGGTTCCGGCCGGCCTTGAGAAAATCTGGTAAATGTTCCCGTGTGATGTGTTTTTGTTCTACGAGGAGACGTTATTTCACTAGTTTGGATTATGTTATCCACTGTGTTACCGTAGACGTACGGATAAAGATGATATATTTAACACACGTGGAAAATAAATGCTTCCAAATAATATTTATACACACAACCCCATCCCACAATGATAATAAAGTCCTAATATTTCAGTAAAATGCCTTTAACTTTAATTTAGTGCTGTCAAACATCATTAAAAAAAATAAAAAATCAGATTAATTACCGGGTTGCTGTGGATTAACCTTGATTAATCACTATTAAATATGATTCATTTTTAATCTATATTAGTCACCATTTTCATTTTGCCTGAACAAACAAACTAAAAAAATAAAGGAAGATATATGCACTTTGTTTAAACACCAACAGTTTCAACAAAACAACAGTTCCATCTTTTTTTTTTTTTTTTTTTTTTTTTTCCATCTTTATGGGTCGGTTCTGCTGCCCGTCACTACCGGATCAGCTGATGGTGTGTTCATGTGCACCAGTAACTGTACTCTGACAAGCTGTCTGAAATGTGCTCAGTCAGTAATTATGTTAAAAAAAATATTTAATCAAATTAATCATTGTGATGGATTAATCTGTGTTAATTTTGACAGCCCTACTTTAATTACAAACATAACAGCAGATATGTAAAAAAAAAAAAAAAAAAAAAAAAAGTGTAATCTAATTTTTATGGTATAAAGTTCATTGTTTTATAACATTAACTGGCAAAAACAAATACAACCTATCCCAGTGACCTATGGGTGAAGGTGGGGCACACCCTGGAGTTGCCACAGACACGTGGAGAACATGCTAAATCTTAATCTGTATATTGTAATTCTAGTGGTTGAACACATGGGACTGCTGTTCCTGTATCTACTCCATATGTGCATTTTCACCCCGTGAAGCTTTAGTTTTTGTCTAATCACAGGTGTTTTTTGATAGGATGGGTAAACATGTGATTGACAGCTGCGATTAACGCTCACTAATCAGGTTCTGTCACATGACTCCCCTTTCTTTACTCTGAAACTTCATGCGTGAACGCTCATAATACTCAACTGTGGTTGAGAGACGACCAAGAGCGTGACCATGAAATAAGATGAGATCGTGCCTTATGCAGTAAATTTATATTTTTGTGTAGAGATTGATGTTTAAAATAAAGCACTTGGTTGTATCTGCTCAGTATTTTGTGAAGGCTAATAGTGACGAATGTGAGGTTATGTTGTACCAAATGTCTGTGTTAAACATGGTGTTTGGGTTTTTCAGGTTTGTTGATTGGAAACTCCAAAGTACTTGGTCTCGGGTCAAGAATTTATTCAGATCACATGTGAAATACACTGACCGGCCAAAATAAAAAGTCACACATGCAGTATTTGACTGCACCATCTTCAGTTTTGATTATAGGAGATGCATGAGGGGGTCGATCCAGTCCAGAGGTCTCAAACTCATTTTCTTCCAGGGGCCACATTCAGAAAATTTAATGTCAAGGGGGCTGGACCAGTAAAATAACAACATATAAAATGATTGCATAATAGGCCCAGTTTACACGGAGACGCTTGCGAGTAAAGACGATAAAATATTTTATCAGAAGTGCCTTTCGTTTATATGGTGACGGCGTTTTTGGGGCTTGAAGACACAAAAATCTTTAACCACCCTCGAGAGTGGAAAAGTTGAATATGCTCCGGCGTAGCGTCTCCGCATAAACTGGCAAAGATGCAAAACTAGCTCAGATCTGCTGTTCTGCTCACATCGAGTAGACGTGTTTATGTCGCGCAGTAAACAAACATGTCGGATTACATCCATGCTTTGGAACTTCAGGCTACGTTAGCCGCAATAAGAAATGTAGTAATTGCTCAACCTCTTTGTCTGACCACACAAAGTTTTTCTTGTTGTTAGCGGTAGCCATGTTTTCTGATTTCGCAGCACAGTGAGGAGAAGAAGGAAGATTCTTGCATGCGCGTAGGCATCGTGGCGTTTGTCAGTGTATTACAGCGCCACCTAGTCATCTGGCATGCATACCCGATCGATTTGTACACAACATTTGCGTCATCGTATGCACACAGATTTCTTCCTGAGAACGCTCGTCTAGACGCGAAATAAAAAGTGAAGACGCGACGACACTTTTGCGTCTTCTGTACACACCGTCATCGTGTAAAACTAGCTATAATGTATAAATAATGACAACTCAGAATCTGTCTTTGTTTTAGTGAAGACAAACCTATTAAATTATGAAAATACGCACTTTTATAATCTACCTAAACGAAAAAGATATGAATGGCAAAGAGACATTTCTCATGAAAAATAAGTGCAATTTTAACAATAATGTCAACTTATTATTTATACATGTTCATTATGGATTGGATCTACAAACACACTTAATAACAGGCAGAAAAGTCTTCAAATTGTGCTTAATTTTCTTTAGATATTTCTGGTTATTCACATTTTATTGTTACAGGATTTTTTGTAAATGTAAAAAATGCACTAAAACAAGGACAAAAATATGAATTTGGCAATATTTATAGACATAATGTAATATAAGTCTTTTTTTCACATCAAACCAAGAAGAAAATAGTCTTTAAAAAAAATATTCTGTTATTATTTGACTGTAGATCATATTAGTCTGTATGTGGAACTAAAATGAGTTCAACAGCCTTGACTATGGATTTTTTACACTTTGCAAATTCATCCCATGGGCCGCATTAGAACCTGTGGCGGACCACCTTTGGCCCCGGGCCGCATGTTTGAGACCCCTGATCTAGTCAGATGAGGAAGTTCATCCAATTTCTATTTAGTTTTTAGTAGAAGGTGTGCACTTTTACATTTTAATCCCTGACCTTGCAGCTTTAAGTGTTGACATGGTTTTAGTGTTTGGAAAGTCTGTAAAGATGCCATAAAAATGACTCAGTGTTTTTAGTAATAATAATAATAATAATCAAACTAAACATAACCAGTTTTAAGGCTTGTTGCATAAACCTAAACTGTAAACTTTGTTGGTCTTTATCCACCCGACCACATTCAGCCCATTCATTAGAAGGAAAAATGGATAAAACTATATGTAATGTTGATACATGCAGAGTATTTTTGAAAACAAGGGAAATAAATGAGTCCTATTTTTAAAATTAATTAATTATTTTTTTGAGACAGAAATAGATCGTATGTGTTCCTGGTTTTCAGACTGGGTTCTTTTTTTTTTTGTTTTTTCAAATCCTCTTCACTCTCAGTCTATATCCTGTACTTTCTAATAAAAACACCACCTGGTAAGTGGATGTCACGCCCTTTGTCGATGCTATTTCATGCCTCGCTATGATCCGAGCGTTTTCTATTTGTCTGCGTGAATCAGCTGTATTTCCATGTGGTATTTGGCTTTGTCTGCTGCAGCGTGTAGTTCACAGACTGTTTCGGTGCTGCAGTAAGGTTCTTGTGCATTTCATTGATATACAGCAGAGTAAAGGGGAAGCGGTGCGGCGGTAGTGCGCGGCAACCTTCTCATGTGGGAGTTCAGCTTCAGATGATTTGGCTTCCCAGTTGATGATCTTTACTTTGGCTTTTCATCCTCTGTCAGAGCACATCACATGGGACTGCAAGACATTGCATCTTTGAAGGCCAACAAGCACCTCTCTACATCAAAAGAAAAACCACATATCACACTCTTCAACAAAAATATCCACACCTCCCCTGTGGATCCGCGCTCCCGGAGACAGAACGGAAGATGCAGCAACAGCAAATCATAAAAGTTAAAGCTCTGTGTAGATTTTAAATAAGGAAACTCACGCTTAATTGACGCCGAAGGTGAAGTTAAAGAGTCTAGAAACAATATAACGGTAACTTTAAAGAGGTGGGTGTTAACAGTGTCTTGCCTTTTGCCTCTTTTCCTGCACATTTCCATTTCAAACGTTTCAGACTTAATCCCACATGGGAAAGTTTCACACACGTTCGACCACCAGGATGCATGAGTGCTATCTTCATTTGCCTGAACGCTCCCAAAACATTGAAAACCAAGGGTTTTTATTTCTGTGTTTATTCCAACATTAAGCAAAACTGACAAATATTCAGTGGTTTCAGTGATTGGTGGTACACTAAAATAAATAAGACAATAATTAAAGCAGCGGGATTTGACCTGAGAGAAAAACCTACTTCTCTAAATCCTGTTTTGACACTGATAATCAATGACATTATTGATTTCTGATCCGATCCAGAGCCTGTAATGGACTGACACGTCCAAGGTATTGTCCACCTTTGTCCCATGGTAGCTGGAATGGATGGATGGATGAAAGAAAGAAAGACAGGAAGAAAGTGAAGAAAGAAAGACAGAAAGAAAGAAAAAGGATGGATGATGGATGGAAGGATGATGGAATGAAAGAAGGATGAATGATGAAAGGATGAAGAAAGAAAGCTTGAAAGAAAGCATGAAAGCAAGTATGGATGATGGAAGAATGAAGAAAAAGAAAGAAAACATGGATGGATGGTTGGATGAAAGAAAGAAAGGGAGAAAGAAAGAAAGAAAATAGAGAATGGATGAAAGAAAAAAAGGATGGATGGATGGATGAAAGAAAGAAAGAAAGAAAGAAAGAAAGGATGGTTGAATGAAAGAAAGAAAGGGAGAAAAAGAAAGAAAAAAGAATTAATGGATGGATGAAAGAAAGAAAGAAAGAAAGAAAGAAAGAAAGAGAGAAAAAAGAAAGAAAAAAAGGATGGATGGGATGAATGAAAGGATGGATGGATGGATGGATGGATGGATGGACGGACGTGCTGCTCAGATGTTTTCGCACCAGGAGGCAGAACCCCGTCCAGTAACGACGGTTCCACGTGGAACCGCCTCAGACAGGGTAGAAACAGCCCACACGTTCTAACACACACTGGAACAGATTAAAGCAGATAAAAGCAGAAGGGCAGAACAGTTTATGGAGTACGGTTTGTTGTATTTAGATCCTTTTATTCCCAGAGAACATGACTGAACCATCATTACATTTCACCTGTTGTGCCGTTTGAGCCGTAGAATTCTAACCACCATTAGTGCTATTGATTTCTTTCCCCGTACCATTTATTCATTCAGGCAAAAAAGGGAGAAGAGAGAGAGAGACAATTTTGAAGAATTGTGAGAGAAGCAGTTTCTGGATTACAACAGAATGACCGTAGGGGCGTACATGTTTGGAGCTCGGAAAGTGAAGCATAAAGATTGGAAACGGGGCGAAGGCAGCAGAAAAGGACGCTAACTCTGCGAGCGTTTATCTGTGTGGATGGCGTGTGGTCAGAAAGTGAAATTAATTCTTTTAGAGATGATTAGTCAGCCTCTTTTGTTGGAGTGGGGATTATGTAAAGTCTGCGTTACTTCAGAGATTTGGTCGTTCTTTCTAGTACGACTGTTTGTCCTGATTTTGAACCGAACCCAGTGGTTTGGATTGACTTTGAAACGCTGTACGTACTCCAGCTTTATAGACGAACACGCCTCTGAGTCGGATAAACCACTCATTTATGTTTCACTACCACGCAGCAGTTATTTGTTTGAGTGATTGAAGTGATTACCGTATTTTCTGGACTATAACACTCACCTGAATACTGACTATA
The DNA here is from genome assembly GCA_029822895.1 of Maxillicosta whitleyi. NCBI lineage: Eukaryota > Metazoa > Chordata > Actinopteri > Perciformes > Neosebastidae > Maxillicosta > Maxillicosta whitleyi. The sequence goes on along the minus strand of JAPSES010065480.1, from coordinate 3,257 downwards.
AACCGCAGGTTATAGTCCGTATTATGAGATATTTACACAGAAAGATGGTAAAAAGAAAGATTATTTATATATTTATTTCACTGCTTTTTTTCCAATAAAACATCTGATTAAAAAAAAACAGAAAACTCCATCTTTAGTGCCGACTGGCTAGCTAAAATAGCTAAGATAGCGAGGGTTCGAGACCCAGGTGGACCCTTTGGAAAGGTACTTTACACTATACATCCCTATACCTGTAGCCACAAGGGGGCAGTGTTTTGTTGTGTTGGTCCTAAGCCTGGATAAATACAGAGGGTTGTGTCAGGAAGGGCATCCGACATAAAAATAATAATAATAAAAAAAAAAACCTGCGCCAAATGAACATGCAAATGTGTTTCTGCCCGGTCGAACCCTGCTAGCGGGAAAAAACGGCCAGTATATACATTTATTTTTTATGTTTGTTTGCACATTATCTCCATGAAGTGAGTAATAACTAGTATTAGACTGAGATAAACAGCATTTTAAAAAATGTATTTCATAGTTTTCACAGTGCATCAGTAAATACATGTTTCTTTGCTTCAAAATTAAGACGCACAATGTTTGTCAGCTGAGCGGATATTTTTGCAACTGAAAAATTTCAATCGCATCTGTTTTTTTTTTTTTGTTTTTTTTCATGCCTCAATAGGAATAAAAACACTCAGGGGAAAAAAAATCTTGATTACGATTCTCATAATTAATGTACTAAACGGTTAAACAGTTTCATACTCGGACATTGCTTTAACTATATTGACCCCACTGACTGAAATGGTATCAAAAGAACATTTATGTTAATTTTCCCTTTAAATAACAACCCCCCCTCATAAATACAGAATAATACTGTATATTTGTTGGTAATCGATTATTTTGCTTATATTCTGCAAATGGTTTGTAACCCCCTCCGCGTGCTAAACTGTTCCATATTTCATTACACAACACAAACTTTTATTTATTTATTTCTATCAGATTTACTACACAGCTGTTACCAGTTGGGATGTTTTACTCACCTTGGCCTATGATCAATAAATAAAGCTTTCAGGGGAGACCGAGTATTTGCTAAAACTGTTTTGGCACCTTATTTTAAGAGCGTGTTCGCCTCCTGCAAGGCGGCAACATGTTTGTTTTTATTTTTTCTCCATAGCGAGTGTCTGTAGGAAAGCCCCTATTTTGTAAAGCAAACAGATGGAGCCGGGACCTCAGGTGGATACTGAGGTGTTGTTATTGTATAAACAATAAGATCACACCCGGAGAAGACAAAAGACCAAAAAAAAAAAAAAACCAACAACACACCTGGACCATTTCAATGATTCAAACTTCCCCTTCAGCAAGGTATTTTATAGGGAAAAAACCAAGGTGAAAAACAGCTGTTGTGAATGTCACTCTGTTGGGTTTTATAAATTGCGTACTCAGATGGAATCCAGTGTAACGCACATTTGCCAGGTATTCTTGTCCCTGTGGCAGTCCTTATTCTTTGGATGTAGATTTGGTTACAACAGGCTATTTCCTGCAGCAGCGCTACTGCATTATAACCAAACACATACGCATCCTTTTTTTTTTTTTTTGCTGTCATTGTTATTTGTTGTGTTTTGTTTTTCTTTCTGAAATATTTGTCAAAGAATGTCACACGCTGTAGATTTTGGCCTGAGGCTCGGCCATTTGTTGCCGTTCTGACATTCCAGTAAATCACCGGAGCGGCACTTCCCATTTACAAGGTTTGGGCTCGGTGGTGGATTTATGAAGTTTATTTAGCACTACACTTTAGGAACTTAACAACAGCTAATTGGCTGTAAAGTGAGCAGGGAAAGTCATTTACATCCACTCTTGAATATTTATTTTTGCCCACCTAGTAGGTTGTTATTGCCTGTCAGTTGTACAGCATAGATGAGTTCTGCATTATTTAGCGCCACTGTTCACCACTTGTTCCGCTTTCATTATTCATTAAAACCCCGCTTTACATTTGCAAAAGCTAAATTAGCCGCTGTAATTCTCCACGAAGTCGAAAACGTGACAGGATTATTCAATAGTGCGTTTTTAGGTCTTATTCAGACCAATATGAGATTAGCCAGATTACACACATACGGTATGATTTTCTGAAGATTAACTCTGTGCATCATCTGTATCTTAAGATTCATCTCCAGCTCTGTTCTTCTGGGCGCTGACTAGGCCCGTGACATGAGGATTTCACAAATCTAACATTGCCGTGATGTGATGGCAGATGTTATTGCATATAAATGAAGGGATTCAATATGGCTGAACTTAACTTTTCATCTTAACGCAACATCTTTCCACTGGATGTTTGATTTCTTTTGCAGCTAATGCTTTTTTTTCCCCTACTGCAAACTAAATACTTTTGCTGTTCCTGTTCCTACATCACATCTGCCAAACAGGTTCTTCTATAAAACCAGATTTATTTTAGTATTTAACACTTTTCCAGCTTTTTAGACCCAATAATAAGAGAGAAATGTACACATATTCCCCTCCCCCACAAGATGTACCTAATGATGACCTCAGATAAATGCAAAACGAATATACACTTGCTTTGAGCCATCCCAAAATGAATGAATTTATCAAAAATATTGGGTCCAAAAATAGGACTACAATTGGACAGAAAAAGTTACCCATGTGTTAGAACATTTGATCTGGAAAACATGGCTGTAAATGGTTTTATATACCACTATAAATAAAAGACACTGTGTTAAATTTGATGATCCTAGTGGTTTTTCTAATCCAGACAAGTGGGTTTTTCATGAATCTCAGTCTCATTCCAGGGTTTGTGTGTAACCCGTCGTGTCCACTCATGTTACATACGGATCTTGCCCATTTAAACACAAATAAATGGTAAGCGATTTTGCAACAGCTTACATAATTAGTTTGATTCCCAAGAATGTACCTGTGAGAGAATTATGAGATACTAAAAAACAGAGTAGTGCTTAATTTTCGTGTCCTCTTGATCATGTTACATGCAGATTTTTGTATAAAAATCTAAAAATGTGTTTTATCTAAAAAAAAAAAAAAAAAAAAGCTCATCTTTTATCTCAGTAAATATTTCTTTTTAAAATACCGTATTTTCTGGATTATAAATCGCTCCGGAGTATAAGTTGCACCAGCCATAAAATGCATAATAAAGAAAAAAACATATATAAGGCGCACTGGAGTATAAGTCGCATTTTTGGGGAAATTTATTTGATAAAATCCAACACCAAGAACAGACATGTCATGTTGAAAGTCAATTTAAAATAAAAATA
>JAPSES010065470.1:0-11173 GCA_029822895.1 Maxillicosta whitleyi | reverse complement strand
CCCACAGGCTCATCCCAGAGGAAGAACAGCGGACAGAAGCTAGGTGATGCATTAGCATTAGCCTAGCGTTCAGATACACTCTTCCACAAACCAATCAGAATTGGCCATTCGCCTTCATCTTCATCCTCGTCTAAAAAACTCACCAACCAAACTAGGTATGAATACAATGAATAGTTTTGTTGTTACAGACATTTGAAATTTCACCGCATTATAAGTAAATGGGGCAAAAAAAAATTTTAAAAATCCATTAAAAAATTGAAACTTTCACCTACTTTTCCCAAAATATGAATTCAACCAATGGTTTTGCTGCTAGTGTTAGCAAACCAAAAACAGTAGCCTTTGCCCCCCCTTTTAGAATAAGCTATCCCAAAATACACCCGTTTATAACAAAATGTGATCAAGAACTGTGTAACAAAATGAGGCATGTTATTATAAAATGTGGTGTTATTATATAATGAGGTGAAAAATTATTCCATATTGCATCATTATTACATAATGCTTTGCTACAGGATGCACACGAACGACAGTGTCGGTACATCTGTGTCGCTGTTCGTGTGCATATGTTTGTCAAACATAGGCAGACTTGTCATGTTTTTTTTGTTTTTTTCTCTTCTGTCTCTGTGTGTTTGTTTGTGTGAAGCATTGATTAGCGCAGTGAACAATCAGCAGCAGCAGCATGAACTACCTGACAGACAGAGAGGGAGTATTTGCCCATTGACCATACGCAGCCCATTAAGCAGCAATCAGCCTTCCCTGTCCTGTTTTGTATTCCTGAAGAACGCACGACAGCTACAAAATGGAGACATGAATATACCAAGTTGTGCCAAGGATACAAAAAAGCTGCACACAATGGAAAAAGACAAACCAAATATAACCCGAGGACCCTGTAAGGATATGGATTTAACCCGTAAAGACGCAAACAGTCACTGGCAACAACAACCATCTACAGATATAAATGCTTCATACCTGTTGATCCATTAATTCTATCAATACATGTGAATAATTGGTGTAAAATACAGTTTGTCATCATTTCATGGTCATCAGATATGAGTTTGACACCCGTTTTAAAGGAAATACTGAATACTTTTACTGAAGGAAGATTCTGGATGTAGTACTTCTACTTTTACTGGAGTAAATATTTTGCAGGGTATTAGTACTTTTACTGCAGTACTAAACTTCACTACTTCCTCCACCTCTGACATGCAGTGACCTCCAGAGTTAGCCAGCGCTAGCACAGCCCTGGCACTAGCATTATGTTAGCATTATTTTCCTCAGGATGACCCACCCTACTCTGCCTCTGATTGGCTCATCAGTCCTCATGTTTAAAGTTAACCATCCTAATCAGTGAAGGTATCAAGTATTAGCCAATTAGAGGCAGAGTAGGGCCTCTAATTGACCTCGTTTTCCTAGGGGAAAACATTGGCAATTTTACTCAGACACTATCGAATAGCAGGATTTAGAGGTGGGTATAACGCAATGATGCCTGAAAAATAAGTATTTATACTCCACATAACCCTGTACACCCTGAACTACACCACGTCTTTTTTAAAGTTCAGCTGAAGTCTACACTCATGAGAAGAATCCAAGAAACTGAATTAGAATTTCACAAATTAAAATTATTTTACAAAAAAAAAAAAAAACATTTAGAAATGTTCGATAATTTATCTAATTTTAATTTGTTATTTTAAGTGTTCTGTAGACATGTTTATTTCTAGATTTAACAACGTTATTTCAAGAATCTTGTAAAGTGAAATTATCTTGCTGCATGAACAGATAATTTCACTTGTTTTTAGAACATTTTTCCACAGATTTAGTGTTTTTATCTTGTTTTTAGACACCCCTTTTGTGCAGTGTGTTTTTTATGCATGCTTCCACTTTGTACCAAAAAGTCCAAAAGAAAAAAAAAATCAATCTGTAAAAAAAAAATCTGAATTACAGCTTTACACAGAAGCCCAAAAACAGGACTCCCAGTATATTAACAATTTCAGATTGACTCCTTTAAACAGACAACAGTCAAACCCAGACATATTTTCTGTGATCAAATGCTTGATTTTGCTCCCAATAAAAGAAATTAAATTGCAATGTGTGATGGTTTTTTGGGTGGCATTGGATAAAAAAAAAAAAAAAAAAAAAAATCCATGACGGCACTTCAGCATAATGCAGTTCAAGTGCTCTTATTAGATATGGTTTATGTAGGCCTGATGAAAATGAACAGAGGGAAATAAAAACAAAAGCACATATGAGGCTCCTTACACCACTTGAATCCAATTGAATTATTAAGTGAACACACATGCCCCCTTCCAATTCTGCTCATAAATGGTTGTTAAAATTGAAAATCATGCAAAAGAAGACAAAAGGAACATAAAATGAGTCTACTGAGGGTTATTTGACCACATCTTATCAAATTGTCAGTCTGTTTTTTAATACGCTGCTGTGAATTGTCGTCTATTTCAGTGTCGTAAAAGCTGCTGTGAGTGTGTGTGTGTGAGTGTGTGTGTGTGTGTGTGTGTGTGTTCCTTTTCTACAGTGGTTCTGTTTTACTGTGTGTTTTAGAGTCAAAACAAGCTGGAGGAATAGAAAAAGACAAAGTTTGACTGTTTCTTTCTTTCTTTTTTTTTTTTTAACTAAATAAGGCGCTATGAGTAATGCATTTAGGATGTTGAACATGAACTGTGAACTGGAACACACTGAACAACAAGGATTAAAAATTTTGGCTCAGTCATTTTTGTTTTGGGGCTGTTTTTTTTTTTATTCTAAATCAGTCCAGCTGCTTGTTGGCACCTGGTTGAGCTCCAAAAATCAGTTAAATGGTCAAAACACAGAAACAAAAGCAAAATAACTACACTGCAAACAGTAAAAACAAAAAGAAAAATACTTAAAAATAAATAAATAAATAAAAAAAAGCAGCCCATACTATCTATTTTCAAAGCGAGTCAGTCTCACTCACTGGTCTGTGTTTTGCGAACTGAGCATGCTCAGATGTCTATGGGAAGAACAAGGTGTATTCTATCAGCACTTTTGGATTATTATTATTATTTTTTTTTTTGTTAGTGAGCAAGCTTACATAAAAGTTTTAGAAAAGTTCAAAATTAATCATACATTGAAAATGCTCCCCTCAGACACGACGGGGGTTAAAGGGTTAAAACAGGGGTACCAACATTTATGGTCGGCAGGAAAAAAGGTTGGAAACACATTTAGATGAAGGACATGGTCTAATTTCATCCTCTGTCTTGACCCTCCTTTCCTATCAAGAAAAATTAACCTGTTCCATTGGCAGATTTGTTTTTTTTGTTTTTTTTTACTTAATTCAAGATTTGCTATGATATTTTGACAAGAAATGAGGAAAATACACTTAGATTTTTGCAGCAAATCTTCCTTCCCAGTACCAGAGTTTCCACTACGCTAGGAAAATACATTAGCGTTGATGTTCCAGCAACTCATTAAAAATGTTCTACTTTATAAAAAAATTATATCTGGGTGTATCTTGGTAAGTAGAGAGAGACTAGAAACTTTTAAAATAGACCATGATTCAAACAATTATTATAATCAAAAACAAGTGGTATATTGTAAGATAAAAGGTCTGTGGAGAAAAAATAAATAAAACCGTTTTTCCATGGATATGAATGCATGCTAAGTTAGCTATGAGGTGAAAAATAATATTGAACGATAACTAATGTTTTTAACTATTTTCAGGCTGAATTAGATCACAGGTAAAAGTTGCGTTTTAGAATACGTTACACTAAATAGTGACTGTGTAGCTCAGTGGATAACGTCACTGACTTTAGTGCAGAAGATAGCCGGTTTGAGACCCAGGTGATCCCTAAGGAAAGGGTCTTTATGCTATACATCCCAATAGCCACAAGGGGGTGCAAGCCTCATTGTACCGCTTCCAAGCCCGGTTGTGTCAGGAAGGGCATCCGATGTAAAAAAAAACAAAAAAAAAAAACTCTGCCAAATAAACATGTAAAGGGAAAAGCCGAAAGAAATCATCATAATACATTACACCCTAAAACACCCTAAGTATTCAACGACTGTACATCAGATATGACCGTAGTGCTCAAGAGGGTAGAAAAATAGTTTATTGTGAAATATCAGGTCATTTTTACTGGTGTTTGGTCTTTTGAGACTTACAGAAGTATATGTGTTTTCAGATTCTGTGGTTCTCCTGGTTCCACTTCCAGTCCAAACACATAAATTATATAGTGTTCAAAGTCACCGGGTTAATTATGTATATAATGACACTGAAATGATTGAATTTTAATGATTCCAGACCATTGCCCCGCAGACAATGCCATTTAGCATCTGCCATGACCAGGTTCTTATTATGCTAATCTTAGCCTTTTCAGCTGAATCCGACCATAACAGAGCCAGGTGCTGGAAAGCAGTACGATATGTTGTAAAAAAGAGGAAGAATCCACATGTGCTGGAATAGTTCCAATGTTACCTGAAAGCTTCGCAGCATTGCCTAATATTATTATTCCAGTATTTGGATTCCTCATTTTTTTTTTACCCTCTGAGCCTTTAACCCACAGGTGTCAAACATGTGGCCCAGGGGCCAAATCCGGACCTCCAAAGGGTCCAATCCGGCCCATAGGATGAATTTGTGAAACGCAAAAATTACACTGAAGATATTAACAGTCAATGGTGTAAAAAACAACATTTGAGCTTCCACATACAGACCAAGTGGATCAGAACCAGTAAAATACTATTGTAATAACCTGTAACTAATGAAAAATCAAAAATCCTCTTTGTTTTTAGTGTAAAAATGTAAAATTACATGAAAATATTTACATTTACAAACTATCCTTTTACAAAAAATGTGAAGAACTTGAACAAATTTAAGAGGAGTATTTAGTGCACTGTTGTCAATATTCTGTTACTAAATGTTTTATGTAGTTCTAATCTAAGTTCTAATGTACATATGTGAATGATAAACTGATAAACTGAGGTAGAATATTAGTGAAATTGCACTTGTTTTCTTAAGGCATTTAAGTTGTTTGTGTTATTAAGATTTTTAAGAGAATGTTGTAGATATTAAACTTACAATAACATTATTATTTTACTGGTCCGGCCCAGTTCAGATCATATTGGGGTGAATATGACCCCTGGACTAAAATGAGTTTGACCCCCCTGCTTTAACCCATCGATGACATTAAGAGTGTCTGTTAGCTTTACAACAGTTAGTCTAGAGCAGGGGGGGTCAAACTCATTTTAGTTCAGGGGCCACATACAGTCCAATACCACCTGAAGTGGGTCAGATCATTAAAATAATAACATAATAATATAGAAATTAGACATACACATTTTGGAATTGATATAACTTCTATGTTTTAGAGTGGAAAAAAAAAGTACAATTATATTATCAAAATGTTTAAATCTACAAACTATCCTTTGAAAATGTGAAAAACCAACAAAGAAAATAAAATGCATTAATTTAAAAAACGTTCAATTTTAACAGTTCGTGTCATTATTTGGCCTCAATTCCTCATTTTCACATGTTCATTATAACACAGTGGATCTAAAAATACACACAGCATTTAATAAAAGGTAGAATATTGGTACAATTACTATTATTTAATTTTTAAAAAAAATTATTTATAGCCCAATATGATCTCAAATAGGCTGGAACAGTAAAATAATAACAGAACAATCTGCAAATAATGTCAAATATGGATAAAAATGTGAGAAACATGAATGAACTATGAATATTTAAATTAAAATTTTGTGGATGTTTTCTCTAGTCTGTTTCTTGACCAAAACTGCATAAATATGCCAAACTGCAGCAGTATTTTCTTTATGGGTTTTGTGTGATAAGTGTGACACACATACACAGAAACACAGAAAGAAGAGTCTACTTCCCTTTTCAAATACAATAAAATGTGATTGACTGTAATTATTTTAGCTTAGAATAAAATAATGGGTCTCATTTATCACAACAGTCCCAATGATAATGTTGTTTACTGTTTTAATGTTGAATATGCTGTGAAAGAACATCACATTTTGTGTAAAACCATCACAACAGCCTCTCAATACCATCCAGACATTAAATGTTTTCATCCAAATACTGCAAATTCACACTCTCCCCCAGATTTATACCTGAAAGCCTGCAAACAGAAGCAAACTTAAATGTTTGTGAGCATCAGGAGAGAAATTAGACTGAAAAATCATTGGCGGCGTCTAAACCTGTGTGATACAGTACGTTGATGTAAAATGAATGAATGAGCCACATGCATCTGTGCTTCTGTGAAACTGGCTCCTAAAAACAACATGTAAACTAAAGTTATGAAGCAAGTTTGGAAGTACTTTGGGTCTATTTTCAAAAAGAATATTTAATGGGATAAAAGAGAAACTATTTTTCATTTTTATTTGACGCGTACACACAAAAATTTGCATGTAACACTGTAAAAAGAACACAAAAGTAACACATTACTATCCAAGTAAATATGCAAGGCTTTGTGTTTCACAAAAATAACCACTGTTGCAAAATCACTCGTGATTTTTAGATTTAAATGGGTAGGTTTCGCGTGTAACATGAGTGGACACGATGGGTTACACACAAATTCTGGAATGTGATTCATGAAAAACCCACATGTGTGGATTACAAAAACCATAGGATCATCGAATTTAACAGTGTCTTTATTTCTGGCAGTATATAAGACCATTTCTAACCATGTTTTCCAGATAAAATGCACTGACACCTTGGTGCTGTTCATCATTTTAGTCATATTTTTGCCCCCAATTTTTTATAAAAATGCATTAATTTTGGGATGACTCAGAGCATATACATATTGCATTATCTGAGGTCATTTTCAAGGTACATCCTGAGGGGAAATATGTCTAAATTTCTCTTTTTATAATTGGGTTTAAAAAGCTGGTAGTACCAAAAATAAACCCAATTTCATGAAAAAAAAAAAAAAAAAACCCTGTAAAAGTCAATAATGTAAAAACAACCCATGATGTAATGTTTTGAAGGTACTAAAAAAAATTTTAAGGATTTGCAAGAATTTAAAAAAAAAAAAAAAAGAACTGTTCACCAAAACTAATCAATGTGTGCTAGAAACGAAGCAAGGAAGTTCGGACGGCTGAAGAAAGTCACTTTCACACTATTGCCATCTAGTGGTCGATTATGGGAAATTAAAAACAATCCTTAACTGTTATTTTTTTTCTATCTTCAAGAATGAGGTCATACATATTTAATATCATACCACTGTATACTTATTATATTACTGGCTCAGTTGTTACATTTGTACAGTTTTTTTTTTTTTTTTTTACCAGGCCAATAACCAGCCAATAACAAAATATACATATATTTTAACATTATTGGCCAAAAGTTATTATGTTATTTTTTCAGGACTTTTATTATGTCATTGGCTTATTGCAATTTTAAAATGTCTAATTTTATTACGTTATCGGTTGTTATGGCATTAGAGGCTTCTACAGACCCATCTGTTAATGTTGGTTTATGTTGACGACTTCCATGACCCTCCTATTGAATAATAATTTTATTCCTTTCCATCTCAATAAGTATTATGCTCCTGACCTCCTTTGTCCTGCGGGGCTTCTTTATGATGTCAAAGTCAATCATCATGCATTGGTTTTTCAAGGTGCCTGAAGAAATAATGCTCCTGTGTGTCAGCTCGCCTGAGTTATTGAACTGACAACTAGTTCTTGACCTTTTATTGATTCCCACTTGAACCCATTGATCCTCAATTCATCCTTAAGAGACTTGAACATTGTATTAGTGCTTATTCTTAACACAGTAGCTATGAATAAAGTGGGAGGGGGGGTGGGGGGGGGGGATTCTAATAAATTCTTCAAGTACAACCGAAGCATTGAGTGCTCACTCCTCCAACATACACCTCCAATGTGTGGCCTGTCCGGATTATATCTGTGTTGACATTTCCAGATTTGTCGCTCTCCTCCGTCACGCTGGTAAAATTGCACAAACTCTCCCCTCAGGTGATTCTGTTTGGCTCAAATACCCGCGCTGTTTGCTTCCAGTCAATCAAAATGTTGTCTTTCCGAGAGACAAAGGGTCCGTATGCAATGCTGGCTGATAACCTCCCGCTTAACCTCACACAGAAAATCTAAATTGGATCACGAATCAACACAAAACTAAACCTTTATTTTGCAACTACATCAGTCTATCATGGTAATCAGTGAGTCAGTGCGTTCCCTGTCACTGCTGCCAGTGTTAGTGTGTAATCAGTCGGGCACAGGTGCAGTATCTTATAATAACCAAGAAATACTGACTCCAAATTATCTTCTTGGTTTAACCCATAACCCTATAACACCAAACGTATCATATTTGATTCATGAGTTTTGAAGACCTTTAAATGATCAGTGTGATATTTTTTGTTCTTGAAAACCCCAATGTATACAATTAGATACATGCAATACACAGATAATCCACCAGGGGGAGGACATCATTCACCAGAAGCCTTTTTTAGTGACACTACAATATTAAATTACCCGCACAACTGTGACAATTTTGAAAAAGAATTACCAATTTGTTAGACATGTTTGTGTTTTTTCCAAAAATAATAATATTTCAGCATTGAGACCCGATGTATCAAATATGATACACAATTGAAACTCATACATGTTGTTCAGAAGGACCAAGAAAGGCTCCAGTTTTAAAGAACTGGAATTTCTGATCAATGATTCAGGCTTTACGACGTTAAAGACCCAAATATTCACCATCGACCAAAACCATCTACAAATGTAAAATATTTAATAATTGTTCATCCATTAATCCTATCAATACATGTGAATAATTGGTGTAAGATCATTTCATGGTCATCAGATATGACCCATTTGGATGTTCAGAGGCTCTGTTGTTACCACGGAAACATCATCATCTTCTACAACATTGATTCAACAGTAAAACCCATGGAGTTGGATCAATGACAGTGGATGGAAACACTGGGTTTTTGATCCATGTTTTTATATCTATGCTGAAAAAGTCCCTTTTTTATAAACACCTACATGATCAGTGAATTGAATATAGTACAACACCTGATTTTCACTGTAAAAACATGAAATAATAAAGAGGATAATATTACAATAAATGGTGATAAATCACCTAAGAAAGTTTAATCATAGAAGGAATTAATTTGTGAATTGCCACAAAGTAACACTGGTCTTAATGTGTGTGTGTGTGTGTGTGTGTGTGTGTGGGGGGGGGGGGATACTTATGAATAATGAAAACAAATTTTTTTTCTCCTAGTTTTAATGTAAATAAATAACATTAAATTGAAATTAAAAAAAACAAAATATTTCAATTTACAAACTATCAATTAATATGAACAACCAGAAATGTTTAAAGAAAATGAACACTATTCTGTCTGTTAGTAAATATTTTGTGCCTTTGCAGATCTGATCTGTAATGCACATGTATAAATGGTAAATTGAGGCATAATATTGTTAAAATTACACTTAATTTTTAATTTTACACTTATTTTTATTTATTTTATTTTTTTTGGTTTGGATAGTTTGTAAATGTGGAGAAAAATTTTAATAATGCAATGTGTATTTTTCACATCAAACTAAGAAGTCATTTTTTATAGGTTGCTATGTTATTATTGACTGAATATGTGTATCCCTGACCTTAGATATCTGTCCAATTTAGAATTTGCACAGATGGAACATAAGGTGGAAATAGATCCTATATGTGAGGGTTTGTTTCCTGATAATCAGCGCCTATCAAAGCACACAATCCCATCCTCCTCAGCTCATCTCTCAGGTGGGGTCCCACAGGGCTCAGTCTTAGGTCTTCTTCTCCTCTCTCTTTACTTGTTTCCACTTGGCGCTATACTTAAGAAGGTATTTCTTCACATCTTTATGCAAATTAACGCCAGATTCATGTCCCTCTCAAAAAGAAAGATACATTTTTCTTTTAATCCATTACTTAAGTGTCTTGATGACATAAAGGCCTGGATGACTATGAAGCTTTTACATTTTAATGAGAAACAGACAGTGGTGATAGTGCTTGTTGGCACCACTGAGCCCTCTCGTGTAAATCTAGGTTCATTAAGCCAACCATTACAATCCTTGGGGTTAACGTGGGCACTGATCTCAAGCTCGATTGTCAGTCATTAACTCAAGCTTCTTCCAGTTGAGGCAGCTCGCCAAAATTAAATCAGTTTTCTTCAGGCATGACTTTGCAACAGTAATCTGTGTCTTTGTGACCACTAGGCTGGATTACTGTAATGCACTTTATGGGAGCGGGGGTGGGTGGGGGGGGCTATGTGTCCTTCATCACCCATCTTCATGTTGCCACCTGTCTTTTAACTGACATATGTATCCGCGTATCACTGGTGGTACATCAGGGACAAGGATGGTCGCTTGGCTTCACTTTGTCTCAAACAGGCTAACCGATACAGTAGGTAAGGGTTTGCATCCTCCTGACTTTCGCTTTTATTGGATAGTGATAGAATTCCCTCCACCCCACCACCTACTGTTTTTGCCCTTTAACACCCATTTGTACGGGCCATTGCATGAACATGTGAACGCACCATCAGCAGGAAAAGGGTGAACACAGTGTACTCTGTGTGAAAGAGTCATTATTTTTTATTGTTTTTAGTTGTACATCTGTTTTACGTCATATCCTCCCTCCTTGTATTTTATTCTTGTATTTTGGTTTTATTTATTCTTCACTTTGGTCGACTGTTGTTGTTTTAAAATGATTCACAAATAAAGCGGGATTGGACTGGAACCCTACAAGCCTTTTCCTGACAGTCAGCTTGTTTGATTTTCCTGTCCTGCAACATCAGCCAGAATTTCTTCAGCCACAGCAGGTCTTTTTTAGTGGTACAAAGCTCTAAAAAAAACATCGCTTAACACAACCATTTGATCTGACTGCTGACTGTGGATTAATTAAAGACATAATTTGCTTAACACATGGAAACAAAATGATAAAGGGCCGAGTTTTGACCTGGAAGAATCAATACAAATTCAAGAACAGGTGCATGCAGATCACGACCAAACACCTCAATTATTGATGCTTTGGCAAATCTAGTAAAGTGATATGGTTTTTAGAACACTAGAGTTCTGCATCCTTTGTACAGGACTAGTACAATTTTGTTAAACACTAGTGCTTTGACCCATGGAGAACTACATGTTGTAGATCCTGGACTTCATCACTGTCAATACGGAGGGTTGGATGCAAAAA
>JAPSES010065449.1:0-11174 GCA_029822895.1 Maxillicosta whitleyi | reverse complement strand
AGTGCATATAAAAATGAACACATAAAATACCTACATTCAACATGAAACATTTCTTTTTGCTTGAGGACACAGTGAAGCTGAAATAGAGAACGATCAAATCTTACCGGAGACATTAAATGTAGTGAAATTATATTGATTATATTGAGTTTTGTGCCCTAAAGCCTGAAGACAGACAAAAACTTGACAATTATTAATAATAACAAAGGTATAAATACACAGTGTTATATGTTAATGTGTTTCCGGATGATAAAACATAAGGTGACACTTTTCATTCCCCTTGAGTATCTGTGGTGATTCCCCCACAGCACACTGACATGAATGACGAGTGTGAAAGTCTTGTTACTCACTTTAGACCTATACGCCCCCATCCGTTACACACCCAGCCCCCTACCAACTTCCTCACACACACACACACACACACACACACACACACACATACACACACGCATATACACAGGCATGCACACACACACACATTGGAAGCCCACTTTCAGTTCTCTATTTGAGTTCCCATCAGTGAGTCAGGTCTTACAATAAAAGTGTTGGAGCTGTGAGGGTGTGTGTGTGGTGGTGGTGGTGGTGGTGGGGGGTCTCAAAGCTCAAAGTCTTCCTGTTTTCTCTGCATTTTCTTGCCTTTTCCTCTCAGTCTAAAAGAAGACAACTGACATTTCACTGCAGCAGCTATTTGAAACTAAGACACTACGATGCTCTGATCTGCTTCTATTTGTGGTATAGATGGTTTCTAGTGCATTCTGTAGCAGACATTTACAAAAAACACAGTCTGGTCAATTAATCATGATGCTAACACTGCAGACTCAAGGCAAGCTAATAATGCAGGTTTCCAAATGTCCACTTTGTGTATTGAACACAGTGTGATTTCATATGAACAGTTCTAAGACCAGAGTCATGTGTCATGAAGTCACTTCAACATATCATGAGTGTGGTTATCAACTTGCCATCTGCCAACTAAAGGTTTTTGACTGTACCTAATGAACATAACTAAAGGAGAAAACATGGACAGTTCTAGAACTGTCTGATGCCTGGCTCTAACTGGAGTTCAAGGGTCAATCACAGATCAATATGCACATATCTTTACCTCTGTACGTAATTGGGTCATTCCTTTAAAACTTGTGCAGCATATTTGGTTGAATCCCACCTCTGGCATCCTTTACAAACCAACAAGCACTTTGGAATCACTAGCCTCTTTTGGCACATTTGGCCACCGCTGACTGATTTACACAGCCAAGCCAAAGTAGTAACAGAGATGAGACAGGCTGAACTTTTGCACATCGGACCTGCATTCTGGAATCAAAGAGGTGGAGATGCAGAACAGTGTGTATGGGAAGAAAACAGGAGAGAAATTCTGTACAACTGTCAAAAATGCAATACCACACTCCGTATACAGCTGGAAAAGAGCAGTTTCACTGCACAGCATGAATAAAAAAAAAGAAAAACAAATAAGAAAAAAATTAATTAATATACAGTATGTAAATATTGTGTTCTTAGTAAACATGATCTAATTCCACTTTTGCATTTTCACACATCTAATGAAACTCGATCTGTAATATGAAGTAATTCAGCCTTATATAGCTCACATTTGAAACATTTGGTGAAAATAGTCAGAGAGCCCTTATGCTAAAAAGACATTATTGCTAAATTTTAATTGTTTTCCACACTTACCTATTTTATTAACATATTCCATAACTTTTGTGTAGTTAAGACTTTGAAAAAACTATTTGAAGTCATCCAAATGAATGAAGGTCTGTTTTCACAAAATATTTGGAAGTTTTCACAAATCTGACTGAATTTTCTCTACCTACAGCACTCTAGGAAAAAAATAACAAGCCTCAACATACTGAGAGTGTCCTGAACATTTTTGATAAAACATTTGGGAATTGTGTGATATTTGCCAGTACCTTATAATGTGAATTTAAGAAATGAAGAAAATTACCCTTGGAGTTTCTTTTCATTTATCCTGCTTTGTGATACAGGCCCAATATTGTGATCAGAGAACCTGTTGTAGGAGGACATATTGATAACAGCTATCCAGGATTACAAACACTGTAGTGAACAGCTTTAGAAGTGCTAATGTTTGACTGGACTCAGATAAGAAATATTCTCTGTAGATTTCATTTGAAAAATGCTTTAAAATGCTGCAAAAATGAGGGGGAAAAAACCCACAGAACTACTTTCTCTAATATTCAATTGAGTGAAGTGAATCTATGGTTCCCATACTCAGTATTCACATCCAGATCAAACTGGTGAGAATGTGTCTTGGTGTTGGGAAAGAACAAGCTGTGGTATTTAAAGTGAAACTCCAATCTAGATCATCAGGAGCAGACATGCAGCAACAGGTCTCGTCGGTCAGGAGCAGCAGCTGCATCCGACAACCGTGAAATCAACTCAAGAATAATCCGACTTTATTTACAAGTTACAGCCAATCGGGGAAATGTCCAATAACTTTATACATTGCACTTTTGGTTGTGCTGTTGACATCTTTTACTCATATCAGTCTTTTTAGAAATATTACTGTTTTGCCAGAATTGAGCAAATGTGCAATGTATAGTAAAAAAAAAAAAAAAAGTAGTGTAAAATGTATTCACAGGGTTAAAATCAATAAAATAAGAAAACCATTAAATATTTTACTTATCAACTGTTACATTTCTAAAGTATTCTCAGAAATGACAGAAATTACCTAAAGCTTCTGTAATTACAGGAACTACCTATTGCAGTTCATCCCTTGTTACATTGTTTGTGTGAATGTGAGGAGAGGGGCCTGAGGGCCACCTCATTATCTCCCTCAGCAGCTTTTGACACAACAATAAGACAAAGGTAAGAAAACAGCAAAGTAGAGTCATAGACCTATCAGCAAAGATTTTGTTAATTGTATATCAGCATAATATCAAAGCTGGAGAAGGTGTGAGTTCACGTCATTCATCAAGAATTTTATTTGTGTGCAAACAATTAACATTGCTCAATCAACATATATGTATGAATTTGCAAATCAGTTAACAAATATTACAGAAATTTTTTTTTTTTTTAATTATACTGGAAAATAAAATCTGCATCTCATGAGGTGCATAAAAGGCATAAAAATGTGGAGGAAAAAACCCTTCAGATTACTTGTGTATTCTTTGGGGTCAATTTGACCCCATTCCGCTGCCTTCGTCATTGGGATATGGATGTGGATATTGAAGGCAGCAGAAGGGTTACGCTTGGAAGATGCAGAAAGCTCTGGTATATCAATAAACATGAAAACATGTGATGGAAGCAGAGTTCATGAGTGATTGTATAGAACAATGAGGATGTTGTAAACAGGGTCACTTCTAGCCTGTTATATTAGAGTGGGCTAGTTGAAATAACAGGTGGGCAACTTGGTTGCTATGTACAGATAGTGAAGCCAAATCGTGACCTGAAGGCGGACTATTTTAAATGCAGTCCTGACAACACTGAAAAGAGTTGGTTTGGGGGTTTATTTGGGAATAAGAGTTACTTTATTCATTGTAAAAGTCCACATATATTTCTTTTCAGTAGATGAGCTTGAAAAAAACTAAAAGTTTTTAATTCAAATTCAATCTGAAAAGTGACAAATGACAAAGAATCATACTTAAGAACACGTCTCATCAAAGTATCCACCTTTTGTAGACATAACAGTTGAACACATTCGTGGCATTCTTTCTACAATTGAAATCAAATATTGCTCATAAAGTTCTTCCGAACTCAGGTGCAGAAGTTCCCATAAATGTGTAACACTTATAGGTTGCTTTGCTTCCACTCTTCTGTCCCGTTCATCCCAAACCAGTTCCATGTGGTTTAAAGGGATAGTTCGGGCTATTTGAATGAATCTGTATTCCATCCCCATCATCAGTGTAGTACATCCACAGTGATTTACCCCCGACAGTGTCCTGTGAACCCAGTTTTGGTTGAAACCAAAGTAGTCTGACAAGTTTGCAGGGTTACTAAAATAAGACATTTTCTAAAAACAGCATATGTTCAAAAGAGTGATTTATTTGAATCACAAAACAATGGTCACAAAAAAGTGACACATCGTAATCACTTGGCCCTACTTTCTCTCTTCGTATCTCTGCGCACTGCTGCAAAATGACAGCTAGGCTACCTGTTACACTGCTGAAAAAAGTTGTTGACTAGTCAGCAGCATGACACTGATAGTAAATGAGAGAAAGTAGGGCCAAGTGATTACGAATTTTCATGTTTACCCTTCTAGTACATGGGGATGTTCACCAGATTGCCAACATTTCATTTCAGGTGAATGTTAATGCCAGTAATGTAGGATATAGGTGTAAGAAAACTCAGTCACAACCTGCCTGTTATATTTCAGTTGGTAGGGCCTGACTTGGCCCCCGGGCCGCATGTTTGACACCCCTGTATTGAAATGTTAATCTTCCAGTCCATCTAAGTCCATCTGTCTGTACCTACAACTGAAATTTCATAAATCAATACAGTCAATGTAATTCAAGAATATTTTTGTTTCATTTCGTATTCATGCAGCCATTGATGATAATAAAAGTACTTATGGTAAAAGTGACAGATTATTATTTAATGAGTGACTAAAAGGAAATGCTTCACAACAAGCACTTGAACATTTTTAGTGCAACACGATACATTGTTGCAAGCAGATTATAAAAATTTTAGTCATTCTTGGTTTTAGATAATTATCTATTAACTCCAACTAGTTCTGATTTATACATTTCTCGATTATTCATCTTCTGTGGAAACACATAAGTATTTTACCACAGTCCATCATACTAAACACGCAGAGAAAGCAGGACTAATGTCTATACTCTGCTAACATTATTCAGAAGGTGGTAGTGCTTGCGTGTGCACAAAGAATTAGGAGATCATTAGAAGAAACTCTGAGCAGCTCGTTCCCTTATAACTCAGAGTGCTGAGACCTTCATGGTGTTACTGAGATGAATGAGGACCCTGTTCCTGTAGGGCTATTGTTCATTATAGGATCTTAGCTAGTGTGCTAATTTGATGAGCATCCAGCAGTGTGGTCTGAGGAACAAGACTTCTACTCTCTGGATATGAACAGTGGACTTCATGTGTCATTGAAGCAGAAACATTTCAGTTACATGTTTCAGCTGCTGTAGCCACACGAGTGTTTGACAGCTGAGGCCCAATGTATGCAGAGTAAATACATGGTCTGACACCAAACAACAGCACATGAAGGAGAACATGTCAACTCACCTGCACATAGAACAGCCTGAACTACTCTGTATGTTTCTTATTGTCAGCAAGTCAAAAAACAAATAAGCAAAAAATCCAAATACTGTATACTGTAATTTGGAATTTTTTAAAGTAGTTTTTCAAATAGGTCATTTTACTTGTTCTCAAATATAATTTGACCCAAGTTTTATTACTTTGCTACATTGACAAACCCCTGTTACTGAAAAAATTGCAAGGAAAAAAAAAAGTCGTCCTGAAATTACATTAAATTGTGCCGGCAGAACTCCTATCCTTCAACACAAGTCCTGCCTCCTCAAATCAAAGTTTCTGAAGGTAGGGAAAAGGAAAATGACCTGCACAACAGTGGGAGGCTTAGAGGATTTAGTAAAACCTCCTAAGTTTTACTTGCACTTTTCAGAAACAAAAGAAAAACTAGTGGCTAATTGATTTTCATTTTAAACTCAGGTAAGAGCAAAGGAGGGGGGACTCTGCATCTATGTCTATAATGACTGGTCCAATCACACCACCATTATAGACAGCTACTGTTCTGAGCTGGAATATATGTCAGTCAAATACCATCCTTTCTTCCTGCCCAGAGGGCTAAACTGTAGTGATTGTTACTGTTGTTTATATAGTATTCCACCTAATGCTAATGGATTAGCTTAATTCTCTCTGGTCTGCTAACTGTTATAAACAAACAGCAGTATAATCACTCGGACAGAGTCCACATCACAGTCCACAGGGGCAGCTGTGGCCCACAAGGGTAGCCGTGGCTTAGTTGGTAGAGTGGGTTCTCTAATGACCAAAGGGTTGGAGGTTTAAATCCTGGCTCTGACTGTTCACATGCCCTGAATTTTCTCCCAGTAGGGGTTGAGCAGCACCCTACATGGCAGCAGCCACCCATGTGTAATCAAGCAAACTTGAAATCCAAGCTACTTTATATTTGACTGTTAGTTTATATCAGCATGTTAAGTGCCCTACCAGGGTAATTCCACAGGGTTTCCACTACATGGTATCGGCTCGACTTGGCTCAGCTTTTTTTCCGTTTCCATTACGAAGAAGGACCTGGAATCTGGAACCCGATACTAGTTTTTTAGTACCGTCTCAGTCGAGGTTCCAAAATGTTGGGATTGACACCAAAACGTGACATCACGACACTGCAGACACTGGTTGGTCAGACAGTTTTCTCTGTGACCCCAGGACTGCTTTTAGGTCAGGGGACAGTGAGCTCTACAGTGCTGCCTGGGTTGATCTGAAGAAGAGAATAAGAAAGGCTAAGGCAGCTTACAAGAAGAGGATGGAGAGCCACTTGGCAGTTAACAACCCATGGCAGGTATGGCAGGGCAAAGGGAGCATCATCAACTACAGAGGACATGTAGCAACTTTGGAAAGCTCAGACATGTTGCTAGCAGAGGAGATGCACAGCTTCTTGGCCTGTGCTGATCAGCTCTCCCATGTCTTCACCTCCATCTTCGACCTCTCCCTGTCACAAACCGTGGTCCTGTCCTGCCTCAAATCATCTACAATCATCCCTGTTCCAAAGAACACTTCAATAACCAGCCTCAAAAAGAAAAAAAAATAGGAGTTTTATTTGACCCAAATCTATCATTTAGAGCTCATACAAACCAAGCCTGCAGAACAGGTTTCTTCCACCTGTGTAAAGTGTTAGAAATGTTCTGTCCAAAAACAATGCTGAAAAATTGATCCATGTGTTTGTTACATCTAGATTAGATTAGTGTAACTCTCTACTCACAGTGTTTCCTAAAACTTCACCAAAAAAGTTTTCAAGTGGTTCAGAACACAGCAGCAACACTATTAACAGGAACTAATAGAAGAAAGCACATCACCCCTGTGCTACAAGCCCTTCACTGGCTTCCAGCGGAGTTTAGAATTACATTTAAAACCCTCCTTCTTACATAAAGAACCATTAATGGTATGGACCCTTCGTATCTCGTAGATGTTCTGGTACTGTACCATCCTGGGGTCTCTAAAAGCACAGTAGGAGCTAAAGCCTTTAGTTACCAAGCTCCTGTCTTATGGATTCAGCTTCCAGCTAATATTAAAGAGGTTGACACAGTCTCTACATTTAAGATTAGAGTAAAAATGTTCCTCTTTGAAAAACCTCAACGTCAGGCTAGTTAAAAACAGACAGAACCCCACAGTTCAGCCCAAGCTGCCCTACAAGTAATAATGCTGGGGGAAGTACAGAGCACTGAGTCTCATCGTCTGTTTCGGGTATTATGTACCACTTTTGTCTGTACTTAGAATTTCCAATTTCACCACTATTCATCTGGTGTCCCCTTTCTCCACTCCCCTCTGGGGGAGTGGCTACTGTTTCAGATGTATCCGCCTGGGGCCCAATGACAACAGGACCTGAGCTGACTCACCTGTGCCCCGTCCTGACTCATGACCACAAACCTCCTCCTTCAACTTCACCTGCCTGCATGGACTTCCTCATTTGCCCCCACCCTACGGCATCTTTATAGACTGGAACTACATCTGCAAATGGACGTCCATCAGTCCTGGTTACATCTACAGCCTGTCCATCCATAGGAGTGGATCTCTCCTTCACTGTGGTTCTCCTCAGGTTTCTCTTTTCTTACTGGGTTTTTGGAGTTTTTCTTTGCCGAGAAGGAGGGTCTAAGGATTGGGGATTCCCGGGACATTAAACATTTCCTTCATCTACTGATTATTTGACTGTTGTTTGTTTAATTCTGTAAAGCCCTGTCAGGCAACCTTCTTGTGATATTGGGCTCTCTAAATAAAATTGAATTCAATTGAAATGAATAGAAAAATCAGCATCATTCACTTTAACTGGATTACGCAAAATTAACAAATAAAGACCCAATGCTACATTTAAGGCACAGAAAAATTAATTTCTGGCCTGGTCTGAACAAAGTTTGCACATTATACTGCCTGAAATGTCCTAATTATGAGTACTATTGATTAAAAACAAATAGTGCTGGATTGCATTTATGACTCATCTTTTTTTAATATCATGTAATTGAAAGGAACTGAGAAGGTTTTATTCAAAGTAAATTTTAAATTAGGTGCTTTTTTTAAACTTTTACTCAAGTAGATTTTTAGATGGGTACATTTATTTTTACTTGAGTAGAATTTAAGTCCTTAATTACAATTTTTCAGTATTTTTCCACCTTTAATGTAGACCAAAATCTGCCCACCTTGAAAATCGACCTCACCAAAATGCTAACCAAAGGTCTGAGCCTATATTTCTACAAATTTAACACCCTACTTTCATTCAGAGACACTTTGTATTTTGTGCTCACTCATCTGCACAACATCAAGGCTTTCCATCCCTGCAATTCATAAATTTATTACAAGGCCAAAAGTATATGGACACTCATGTTCATCCACTTTTTGTGTGTAGCTGTATTGATAATCATTCAAACAATGCAATGGTTGCATAATAAGCTGAAATACTTTTAATAAGTCATTATAAAATGAACACTCATCCTTGGATTGCAATCAAACATTACAGTCACTACCAGTAAATCTGACTTTTGTCTGTTTTTGGCCCTGAAAATCATGTTGGCCTTAAACTTTCATTTTTGTAGCATTGAGTTGAACAGGGAACAGGGAAACAGTGTTCCCTCATCTGATTTATTACTATAAACATAAAACAACTTTGGTTCTGTGCTGCTTTTCATGTCTATTCTGTAGTTTGACTCTTTGTGAATTGCATTAAATGTCTCTAACCATACCTTTTGGGTGTGCTCCATAAATCTCTCCTCTCTTAACCTCTTTTCCCCCCAGTTTAGTGTGGATGTCACCCCCCTAGCACCTCTGGCATGAACTGAAATGCTGACTGCGAGCCAGGCTTTATCGCTCATCAACAAGGTTTTGTAGTTGAATGGGAGCAAATCCCTGTAGGTTCAAAACCTGCTGAAAAGCAACCAGCAGAAATGAGAAGACTTTGACAGCAGATAATTAAATCTTGCAATGTTCAATGATCACACTTTTTTTTTTTAAGATATTCTTATACTTTTAGTCATGTGGTGGACTTGTTTGTTGTTTGTTTTTAAGCTTGGCTGTAAAAGAAGAGCTCTAACTCACATTCAATAATGCAACATTCATTCCATTCATGTAAAGATGTGGAAACTGAAAATGAATCATTCGGCAATTGTAATCAATAATTCAGAAATGAGAGTTGTTGTCCTCTTTTGTATCACAGGTTCATGCAGATTTTTTGCCTCTGAGTCAGCCCTCTCATATTTTGCTGGGATTTCCCCTCAAACATTTTGCTATTCTATTTCTCCTCTTTCTTCTAAAGACAATGGTTAAGGTGGTTTAATGTGGTAGCATCTGTGTGTACTGACATTAATAACGTATGATCTGGGCGCCCATTCAGATTTCCTTCTACTGTTTTCCCCCCCATTATGTAACACAATAAAAAAAAAAAAATTCTACACAAACTGCTAGACATTATTCATAACATATTACCACTGTTGTTTCCCAGTTTAATTTCTTTATTTACCATTGTATATCTGTAGTAAATAGATCGAGGTTTACTTGTGACAGGGCTGTGAGAGTATTTCTCTCTCTTTCTCCCTCTCTCTCTCTCTTTTATTTTAAAAACAAATGTACAATATAGTTGTTTTTTAATGTTGGGAGCAAAATACAACAGTCAACAACATTCATACATTGCACTGATTAGTGTGCAGATGTTGTAGATAACTGCATCTGACATCAGCATGTCGTACAGTTCAGTTTTTAATATATATATATATATCTTGTTACATTTACATTTGTTTTTTCCTTTTTTCTGTCGGATACAGCCTTGCAGAATTTCTTGATTGAGGTACAGTATATCACCTGCTGTTTGACAATTTTACATCTCTGATTTCTTCCTTTTTTATCCAGCAAAAATATCTTTTGTGATAATGTGTTGCTTTGATGAGCTTGAATGAGAGAAGAGGTACAAATGTATTAAAATCTCTAAAAAAAATAAATAAATAAGCTAAGTAAAAATGTTGTTGAATTGGATGGATCTTTATGTACAATACTGTTGCAATTTTTAAATGATTATATACCTTAAAATCAGACGGACTTAATGAAGAAACAGACTTGGACTTGAGCATATAAGTAAGTTTATTATTTTTATTTTCCATCTGAATAGCCAAAATGTTCATATCTTTATGCAGTTTATGCAAAATAAAGAATGAACCAAAAATAACCGATGGGAAAGAGTGTTTAGACTTTTCTTTGATGCTGATAAAAAAAAAAAGTCCACTCCGTGACTAAATCTTCCACTAAACTCTCCATTGACATCAACCTGAATCTCAGCCATAACAATAGTACAACAAAGCCTCTTTCCTTTTCTTCTTCTTTCTTCATTTGAACCACAGAGGAAACAGACTGTTAAAATGAAATGGGGGATTTTCTCCCCACTGTACATTTGTTTTTCCACTCACAATGATACGTAGAGGGACCTCCCCTCTTCACTCTCATTTGCATGTACTCAGTCACCCCAGGAGGCCCAAGAAGATATGAAGCTGATCAAAGTGCACGCTCGACAGGAACCTGTCATCAAACACCTGAGGTTTGGTGGTTTGTGATCATGACAGTAACACCTGAAAGAGTGTCAGTAAACAGGGCAGAAAAAAAATTCAAAGACTTTATTATTGCTTTGTCTCACTGATGATTAGTTTGCATCAGCTATGCTACTGATATCTATTAACTGTTTTTTCTGCTTTGATTATTCACTCTTTACAATACTAAATGGTGTATTTTTTGTTTGTATTTTCTTTTTTGCTTAAATGTATTACTACTATAGTAATATATATATATATATAATACTATATTACTATAAATTTATTTATTTGAGCGTTTTCACTGGTAAGGGTCAATGCGTGTGTTTTTTTTTTAATCATTAGTATTATTTTTAACCTTTTTTTTACCAAGAAAATGACTCCTTTAGATTAAAGATATGTTTTGCAAGAGTGTCCTGGTTGTAGAAGCAGCAG
>JAPSES010065438.1:0-11175 GCA_029822895.1 Maxillicosta whitleyi | reverse complement strand
ATAAGAAATACATTAAGATTTGATTGCACAGAATTATAAAATTACAAAAGTATAAGAAAATAAGACATTTCAATAGAATAAATAATAAATAATAACTGTGGCTCCTGCTTTGAAAATTTCAGTGTATGTGCATATGTAAAAATAATTAATGATAAATTCACCTGCTGTGCACTGTATGTACATGTCACCACTCTGTATTCCATGAGTAACTTAATATTTGGTAGGTGTATATGTATTTAATAGAGGGGTGTTTTAATGTCTGCTCTTCCTTATTTTGTAGTCTCACCGGGGTCCGACAGCATGATCCTGGTCAGCAGCGTGTTCCTTTGAAAGCTGAGCGTCTGATCATCTCCGAGGTTGGGGAGGCTCATCCCTAACCTCTTACTCAGCCTGTTCTCTGTGATAGAGCTCTTTCTGCGGGCTTGAATCTCCTGCATGGTGGGTCTGCGTGACACTTCAAACATGGCCTTCATCCTGGAGGTCAGGGAACAGAAATAACACAATTTATTGACACTTCTCATATTTCATTTCCTTGTTTGTGAGGAAAAAAAAAACACCCAGGACATTTCATAGTTTTGTTTTTTTTTGTAGAATCAGATTGAAATGCAAACCTCCTGGATGCGGACAGAACGGACAGAACAAATGTTTTTTATGAATGTCATCTATTAATTTAACTCCACGTATTTTTAGTTTAGTAACTTACTTCTGCATTTCAGAGCGAGTGCTGAGCTCCATGCGGGAAAAATTGTCCATTTTCCTGTTGAGACGATCTTTAAGGAAGGAATGGAAGATGTGCGTCTCCAGCACCTAAAACACAGTCATGGTGGTTCGCAAACAACACATCTACCATCTGCTAAGACATTATGGTCAACATGTTAATACAGGATTCCTACAGGTTTCTACAAGATAAATTTAACACCTTTTAAGACTTTTTAAGACTACTTAGAACAGAGTTTAACTTTTCACTTTTCACGGCCATACTGGCAAAAATTCATGACTCTTAGAATTTAGATAAAATATATTTATTTTCTCCTATGCCTTGATTCCAATCATCCCAAATTGAACTGATTTCTTGCACAAGCTGCAGTGAGAATCAAACACATTCCCCTCCAGTCGTGTCAACCCCGCTAAGAATGACTTTTCTCCAACCAGACATTATTACCTGCATTCTTTCATGCTTACTTTTCACTTACGAGCCATCCCATAAACTTCGTAAAGTAAGCCTTCTCAGGTAATGCGTTCATGATTAACAGCTGCACATGTGTTGGGCTGAATGTTCATTTCATTGCAAAATTAGCGATAATTATTTCCTAATTTCAATATAAATTGTTGGGATGGAACAGGTGGAACTGAGTATCGTTACATTCTTTGGAGGTTGAATATTTCCCAGACACATTTAAACACAATACAAGCAACAAGTTTATGGCAACATAACTTAAGACCTACCATATCAAATATAATACCTTTTAAAGATTTTTTTAAGGTGTTAAATGCAAATTTGTAAATTCAAGACTTTTTAACACCCTGTAGGAACCCTGTAATACTCTATCCAGAAACCAAACATCTTTTACACTGAACATTAATTGCTAAAACAGGACAGTTTTACACTTAAAGAACCAGCAGAACAAATTAAAGCATGTATTTCTGTAAGTGAATGATCACCTTTTTGTAAAAAAGTTGCTCAGCTGGTTCTCTGGTCTTCAGAAACTCTTCACTGTTGAACACTCTGTGCTCATAGTTCAGATGGTTACTAACATCCCTGTTAAACACATAAACGTGCACAATGAGGCTTCATCTTTTCCGAGAACTATTCAATAAGATCTCATTTCACCAAAATTGAACATAGAAATACTATACTCTGAACCTGAATATGTTGACAATCAGTTCCAGTGTAATCTTCTGGATGTCATGGTTGAGGTTGCACTGCCAGACTCGTCTTTGTGTCCGATGTTCGTTGATATCGGTGCTGCTCGCATTGTGGCACTGATCCAGATCGAAATGTAACTGCAAGGACACACACCTGCGAAACACCACCGTACCATTTAACTGATTCAAGTCTGAGAAATTGAACTGTTTCTTTTTAAAATGTGGTGTCTGTTTAATTCATCCTTATATTTGTTATTCATTAGATGTTGTGCATACCTCTCCGTGAAGCATTCTGCAGCTGCCGGAGGAATATCTGGTAAGTCAATGGTCTCAGAGCAAGAAGTGGACACGTTTCCATTATCAATGTCAATGAGGATCAAATCATCTGTTTCCTGGATGAAAGAGATTGATTATTATTGAATAGCTTTTCAATTACACTTACATATTTAACAACATTAACCAGCTTGAAACAAAAGGAGTGACTCAATCATACCTATCAAAGTTTTTAACATTACCTCCAGCTCATTATATGTGTAGTTTTCAGTTTGGAGAATAACAGTTGGACTTACAGAAGCAACCTCTTCAAAATGGCTGAGGTGGCAGCCCATGAGGAAAGCAGTTGGAGCCATGAGGAAGTCCAACATGCCCCGAGCCAGGACAGGAACATAAGGCTGCTGCCATGACAGAGGCTGCAGACAATATGGAGTTTAGTACTGAGTGAAGAACAGATGGTTTGATCAAGAATCTAAAGAGGCAAAACATTATTCAATAAGGTTTGTTTAAGCAGCTGATTATAAACTGACCTGCAGATAAAGTAAGAAGCTCTCTGCTACCAGTGTGAGTCGGGCCCAGTCGGCTGAAAATAAGACCACCCGTTGTTCCTGAAGAAGACATGACAGCACCTACAGAGACAGAAACAGTGAGAGACAAGGTGGCGCTTCACTAACACAAACATGACAGGTGTGGGTGTCGTACCTGAAGCAGCTGCTGCGGCCTGAAACAAAGGAAGGGCAAATGGAGGTCTAAATCTACAGGAGGGTGATCTTTGTCTTCTCCAGATGGTAATATGATTGTCAGAGGCCGTAAGCTGAACATCTGAAAACACACATGTTAAGTCAGTAAGTCTCCACTAGTAACGTTCAACCTGTGCATTTTTACAATAACTACGCAGTCACATGTGGAGTAGCATCTGCACATGGGTCCGATCAAGCGGTAACACATTTGGTGTTCAACAGTCTCAGTCATGTAAGCAGACTAACTTGTATGCATTCATTATACATATTTGAGTAGGTATTTATAACCACTTTTGGGGCAAAATTTGGGGAGATACAATTTTTAGGGGACATATGTTAAATTACTGCTCTGTAACACGTGGACTTGAACTTTTTAAGCTTTAAGCAAACATTCACAACATGCGGTTCACGACAGAAATTGATATCACAAAACTTATGCAAAAAACTACGCTGAAAATACATTTTGGAGTAAAATATTGAAAAGTCTGTGTTTTATTGACATGAGAATGTGGTTACACATGGACAGGTTGCCATAGTAACACGTGGATGACTCTTTACCACTGTATGCATCACCTAAATGTTGGCTTATTTTTTAAAACAACTAACCAGATAAAATCATAATGTTTTATTTAATGTATTTAATACTAACACAGTGTTGTTTATGACTCATGGTGGTTCATACTGATACAAGTACATTACAGATAAAGAGGCATTTCTCTGTAACATTTCACATATAATCTTTTTAAATATGACCAGTGTATGAATTCACAAACTTCATCGTTCAGAATAATAGACAGTCTCTTACATGTCTTTTTGTTCCTTTAATGCAGCCTAGCAGAAGGTTTGGAACTGCTCCTGTACTGTGTAAGTGATATTTTAAAAAGGATAACAGTTCCATAAAATAGACCTAAAGAGCTTTAGCTACAAAAGCCCATTTGATAAATGACGTGTGCAAATTTACTTTTTCATGTTGATGTTCCCTTTCACTCGACTGGACCCACATGAATTTGACAAGTTATACCTTCTGTTTTACGTTAAACAAATGCAGACACATACTAAATGTAATTGTCCAGGTGGTGGTATTGGCACCAGAGACAGTTTGGCTGCAAACTCCTTCACTCTTTCCTCCAAGTCTGATAAACGGCAAGTTTTCAGCTGGATTAAAAAACTGACAAGGTAAGAAAGAAAAACGTGTAATTATAAGACATATACATAATGAACTATAAATCTCACAAAACTGTAATGATCATATGTGAAAGAAAGAAACAAAGAAAGAAAGAAAGAAAGAAAGAAAGAAAGAAAGAAAGAAAGAAAGAAAGAAAGAAAGAAAGTGCTGCTCCAACTCACCATGACAGACAATCTCTCAGTGCTGTAAAGTATGGATACTTGGATATGACACAGAAACTGTAGGGAGAGAAAAGCCTAGAAAACTTAGAACACCCAGCTCCATTCTGATAGAGAGACATCCCATCCTGAAAAACAGGAAACAAAAAAGTTGTTTGAGTGCACATTATGTAAAGTATTGTATGCACAGCAGGATTCAGATGTGGATGTGTCATGTACTGACACATGTTCTGCTATGTTCTCTACATGTTATCAGACCTGACAGCGACACACACACATACCATTATCGGTCTGTAACACTGCATGACAGCTCCATGGGTCTTGTTGCCAAACACATCAGTGAAAACCAGGAAGTGGAACTGTTCATCTCTCTGTTCATTGGTTACTTGGAGCCCACCTGGTACAAACATGATAGGTACATATTTACACACATTTTTTTTTTTTTAAGTTTTTGATTATCATGTGACTGATCTAGACTGGATTAGATTTGATTTACTACATTCTCCCTTTGAAATTAACTAAAATATGGCCCCAAATAGTTTCCTTTTGTCTCTATGGTATCATACTGGACAGTAATCTAATATCACATGTTGGAAGTATCTTCAGAATTAACATCATCTGTGTTCTGAGTCTAACTCCACCCGCCACAGAGGCTCAGATGGAGGTGATCAGTGTGTGAATGTGCAGGTGTGGATGTGATACAGGAGTAGTTTAGGGGCATCTGTGTGACAGAGGATCACAAGGTACTGATACAGAACCGCATCAGGCTCTGAAAGGGTTTGAGTTTTAACACCTGAGGGAAAAAAAACTACCTAAAAATTAATGTCAGTTTGCTCGTATGCTATAGTAGAATCTTCATGCCATTTTTCTTGCCATCATACAGTCTTTTTCCACAGAGAAGTGAAGGGCTGCAGTTCCCTTAAACCTACCACAGTTCCCCTGTGCTGTGATGCGTTATTTCAGATTCAAACCAACACACATATTAACTGATTCTCCAATGAATTGACCAACTTTGAGTCCAGTGTTTTCAAATTGTAATATAACAGCTTTATTAGAAAATTAAAACGGTTTATCTGAATCTTTCATTAGGTTTGGCAGATATTTAATTTTTTTTTTTATACAAATTACATGACAGTTCTACAGCTATAGCTCTGGGATACGAAATGGGTGGGAACAGAAAGAAGAAAATTGAGTTGTTTTAATTTTTGTTTGTTTTAATTAATTTTTTTGTGTGTATTATCTCCAAAATTAATGCATTTCATCACCAGTGAGTCACATGACTTTGTTTACAGCTCAAAAATGAATATTATGTTATAGCCCTGTCATTATGAACTCTTGTCTGGAGTAATTGGAGCAGTAAAAGTGCCCATAATTTTGCCAAACAAATCAACTTTAATTATATAAAACTGTCATACAATTGACAAAACTCTTCCATCTGTCATCATCCATGACAGCATACACAGTTCGTTTACTTCTGTGGAGTCTATAGATGTTTATTTGTTTATATTGCCTAAGAGTGATGGCACTCCTCCTAACATGATGTGGGGGTTTTATAATCCGGTCTGCTGCATTGTATTCTTCATTTGCACAAACACATAAATATTAAATAATGTCAATATAAACTTGTTCCCAGATGGACCCACAGGTTCTCATATGCAGATCAATAGTCAACATAACGACATCTCCTTATGCTCAGAGTTCATGTATGGGGTTTGTGATACTCTCTATTATTTAATGGAAGTAGTAGATACAGACATTAGTGCTCTCAAATGCATGTCAGTGCTTGGCCGACCATGGTGATGTGAGCTTTCCAGGACAGACTTCAGATTAGCCTCTGTAGGTTCTTCTTATATAACTTCATCATTGATAAAGTTCTGCTGTGAGTAATGTGTTGATTTATGTACATATAAATGTGTTCAGATGGGTGTAAGTATAAACTATGTACAAAGACTGTGCAGGTATATAAGTAAAAGGAAACTGAGGGCCATATGGGGGGTGAGGAGTTAAGTAAAATTTTAGTTTTTCTTCGATTTAAATTGCTATTTTTTTTTTCTTTTCTTTTCTGAGGTTTAAAAATCATCCTTGTGTGGTGTGTTTGTAAGTTTACATATGTTCCTTCTGTAAAATGCACCTTATTTCATTGTAACGGACTGTACATGTTGCACCATAAACATCCTGTAAGGGCTTCCCTTAATAAAAACAACTCTTTAAAAAACAAACAAAAGAAAAAAAAAAAACGTGTTAGCATTACATAGCCTCACTTAGCTTTGTAATAACAAGAGTTCAATGGGTTAACAGATAAGAAAAAGTAGCACTGGGTGGAGAGAGAGCTAACGCTAACATGCATAAATAGAACAATTTCTATAATTATCACTTCTATATGTTGCTAGAGGTTTGATCCTTATGTTCTGAAAATACTCCAGAAATCTGTTGTTATGATTGTTACCTCAAACAAAGTAACTGTGCGAGTGTGTTACTGAATATTAAATACCAGGGAAGCAGAGTTGAGGTAAAGCCATGAGATCAATATCTTTAGGAACAGCAACATCTTCACTTGCTCTTCCTTCTGCTCCACTTTTACCTGCAACAGTGTGAGGGGTTACACTACCTGAACCAAAATACAACAAACATTCCACCAATCACTGATGAGAAGATAAGTAAAATTTAATCATAGATATTTAGGAAATAAAAAAATAAAAAAAAGTGTGTTTGCAGGTTAGTATTTTAGCAGTCTGTTATATTCCATGTGTGGACAGAGAAAAGACACAACAGACCTATGGTGGGAGGTGTTATTACTGAGTGATCCCTCTTCTTCCTGAGAAAAGAGCGCCGCCTCTTCCCATGTGACCGAACCACTTCGTTGTCAGTGTGTGTTCTGCTAATGAAGGGAGGGGCCAGGACATGCAAGACCTCTGGTTCTAGTGGTAGACGGTGTTCTGGTGTCCCATTATTGTTAACGGTCTGCTGGGTGGCCTGAGATATGAAGGAACAGTTAGGAAGGATCTCTTCTTTACCTACAATTAAGGTTCTTAAATAAGCAGTACGGTACTATGCGTTATGTTTCAGCAATAAAATATTTCATATTTAATATGAGTAGGTCTGTGTTCTATAACTTGTTGACTTATGTTTAAATATTTCTTGTAATGTTTCATAAATGGCAATAGTGATGCCTGTTACTAAGTTAACATTAGGGTCAGATCAGGTGGTAACACGTGGACACATGTGGAGTTCAACAGTCTCTGTCATGTAAGCAGAGTGACTCATGTGCATGTATTATACATATTTGCGTAGGTATTTATAAGCACTTTAACATTATGTATAACAAAATTTAGGGAGAAAAATGTTTAGGTGAAAAATGTGAAATTACTGCTCATTAAACCGTTGACTTGAAATGGAAATCATATTTTTTAAACTTTACGCAAATATTCAAAACAGAAATTGACATCAAGTAGGAAAAAACGTTTTCATGATGATGTTCACTTTCACTGGATCAGACCCATTAATGTTTAATATTAATGTCAGCTTTTTCACTAAACATGCCACTAAAAGTAATGTTAATAAAACTGTTTACTATTTTATTCATCTTTCATAGAAATGCCCTGAATGATTCTGTTTGTTAACGTTGTGAATGCCTAAACATATTGTTTATGTTCAGGGCTTTTATTGTGAAAGGTAGCAAAGGAAGTTGTGGCTCTGCAATATGCTGCAATCTTTTGCAATTAGTTCGATTGAGACAGTTTCAACTTTGACGTTTTAACATAATGACAAATCTTCACAGTAAGTGTCATCATCTGTGAGCAGAATACCTGGTAGACGTCTCGGAGTTTCTCACTAGACGCTCCGACCACCACGCAGACTTCCAGCAGAGACGGAGGCAGATGATCTCCCATTGCTGAAACCAGTCCAGGACTCAGTTGGGCCAGCAGAAACCTGAACTCTGAGACCTGCAGAAGAACAACCACTGAACTCAGGAAAAGCAACAGCCAAGCACAGGGGAGATATTATTTGTTCCGAAGGGTGAAAGTTGTTTTGTTTCTCTCATCTTCAGCTATTTGCATGAGATCACATCGATGGTCTAAGTGGAGTCTCAACACATGACACATGGTTGTTCCAGCTCATTATCATCGCTGCTGTTCAACAGCAACAACAACTTCCACAGACCCAGTCGTCTTTCGAGCACAGATTAGTCCAAGATCAAATAAGTTTCACCAATTATTACAGAGACGTGATGTGCACATTAACACATGCAGTTGTATAACATTATGGACAAACTCAGTAACTCTGCTGTGCACTGTCGGCTCACCGGGTTTATTAAAGACGCTTTAAAAAGTCCAGTAATTTACTTATCTACCAGACTTTAGGGAAGATGTTTTGATTTTAAAAAGAAATGAAAATGTTTTTTTTTTTTATTTCTTTCACTGAAGACAAATTCTATTAAAGTATAAAGCTCTAAGGTTAACCTAAGCAAACGGCACCATGACATACCACAACTAATTATGGATTAGATGGGCTACGATTCACACACAGCAGGCCTTGTTTACTTTGGCTGTTTATTTCATGGTGGCAGAGCCTTAACAGTGAAGAACTGCATTTGCTGAAGTTTTGATGCAAAAAAAGTCTTATCTGTCCAGAGAAGGAAAATATACATCTGTCTGAAACAACAGTAGAAAATGTTCAATGTGCACTAATGTTTTTATCAATGGGATGTGGGATAATAATCTGCACATATATGTATATTTTTCGAGGACAATCATAGTTTTAATACTGACAATATCTTTATGAAAATGTATGATTCCTATTTCTTTGTCTGCACGTACAGTTCATTAAACATATAAAAGAAGAGATGCAATGTATTGTTAAAGTGTGTTCATTTACCATTGTCCTTATGAATAACATGTGATTGCCTATTCTCTGATATGTATTTAATAATGTCTTACTGTTTAAATTTTGCCTTACTCACTATTAATTATTGTCTATCAATTTATGCTGAACAACAATTTGCTGTCTTCTCTCAGAATCCTTAAACATACTTTACCACCAACTTAACATCAAATAATCTGTAGTTACATAGTTCACAAATCCTGAGTGTAAACATATGGCATGTGTAAATAAAATTATTTTTCACACGTACAGCATTTCAGGTATTCAGTCATTTGCAGTGTGTTTGTTATGATTATTTATATGGCAAAGAGAATGAAACAACATTATATCAATCTTTCAGACAAAGAATGGGAAACACAACTTAAAATCTATTTTTGTTTAAACATCTATTTTCACACATCACACACTTGGCATCAGTGGGATTCAAGAGGTGTTCTTAGAAATTTTTATGCCAACTTGAGAAACAATTGAATGGACTAATCTGTGTGAGGGCTAATGTTAGCATGAAACATAATGCTGCTGATCTCCCAATTAGCCCCAACTTAACTTCTTTTCACAGTAAATCAAGAGACTATTATGACTGAGCACCAACCCATTGTTGTAAATTGTAGCTTTGGTTTTTATTTTCCACCTTCAAATAGTTGGTCTTTATTTACAACTGAGTCACTACTGTACGGAGCAAAACATTTTTAATCACATTTCCCTCATGTCCCAGACAGTCTTGTTTCTTCTTGGAAAATTAAGCTCATGTGTGCAGAGAAGGGTGAGTGCAAGCATGAAAACACACAAAAATAACTCCATACTGAGCAACAAAGAAAAGTAGGCATGGATTCCACTATAAAACATGACTGACACTATTGAAAGACAAGAAGAATATTTTGGTTAAAAATCCCCTACAATCTTTAGAAATCCCACAATGGTTAAAAATAAAACATCAAAAGTCCATCACATGATCTGCTGCCTTTCATTATTATCAGTTGATGTGACATAATGACATATAATTCAATCATATGATCCTTGAAAAATAGCACAAATTCCTCATTAGACTATCTTTCTAATGTTTAACCGTCTTATATGTTGCCAGTATTTACACTCTAATAATCTAACTCCCTAAAATCTGATCCTGGTGACATTTTAGTTTGAGATGGTCTAAGTGGTAATTGGGTTTAATTTCATGCTTGGATCAATGTACAGTGGCTGATAGAGGTCAACAGAGTGCAATTTAAGCAAAAACATACAAATAAACACAAAGGATTATGCTACAAAATAAAAAGTTATGTTTTTAAGCAAGGATTGTGGCAGACAGTTCATTTTGTGTTGTAAAAGGGGTTTTCCTATAGGCTAATAACTGTAACACATTGCAA
Organism: Maxillicosta whitleyi; assembly: GCA_029822895.1. Lineage (NCBI taxonomy): Eukaryota > Metazoa > Chordata > Actinopteri > Perciformes > Neosebastidae > Maxillicosta > Maxillicosta whitleyi. The sequence goes on along the minus strand of JAPSES010065438.1, from coordinate 707 downwards.
TATTTCGAGCCATGATATGCGTGTTATTGCCACTTTCTCACCATCATACAGCCTTAGATCCACACAACACAAACAGATATTCAAGGGCACCATGTGAATGGAAATATTTCCAGGTGAACAATGTTGAAAGTTAACCCAATATTGTGTTTGCCTGTATATTTAGTTGTGTTTTGTTGTATTTGCACTGCATGTGTTGTTAAACTGATGACACTTCCCTTATTTCTTTGTGTTTTGTCTATTTGCACTAGTTTTCATAAGCAGCAGTGCACTGAGCTCTCTCAGTAACAATGTTAAGACCAATATTAAGTAACAGAGAAAAATATTTAGCAATTTCTAGAGCATTTCAACTATCAGTGTAACAGCCCTACTGAGTTAAGGAGCCTATACACTGTTACCCATAAAGCTGGAATAAAACATTTTTAGTTTTTCTAATGAAATGACTGTGATAATCTGATTTATCCCTGATAGTTAAAGGGTAACTGGGACTCAATATGTAATCATTGCACTAAGATGTGATAAATGATGCGTATAAATAGGAATAAAAAGAGGAATGTGTCTGAAAACCAACAATATTCCAACTTTTATGGACAGCATTTTTTTTATGTTCAGAAACCCTTAAATTTCACTTATCTGCTAGCATTGGAAATCCTGAAATCGAAGTTGCACTCCAGTTTTGTTGGAAAAAAAAAAAAAAAACAATAATGATA